>VXAZ01002666.1:1593643-1607861 GCA_013399875.1 Gymnorhina tibicen | reverse complement strand
CGGTAGAATACTACGAAATATCATTCCCTCCCTTTAACAGCTGTGAAGGAACAAAAATACAAGCCACGGTTTCCAAAGCGCTCCAGGGTGAGGGTTGTATTATGCTCCGACCGATCTAGGCAGCCGGGGAGGACACCCCGTGTCCGTCCCGCCCCACCGATCATGCCCCCTCCCCAGGGGCGCTCCCCGCGCCGGGGCCGCCGCTGTGCAGCGCCCGGGGCACCCCGGGGCTCCCCGCGGGAGCGCCGCGCTCCCGGCCGGCTCGGGCGCTCCGCGGCCAGCAGGCAGCTCTCGCCTCCCTTGACAGTCCCATCAGGGCGGGAGCTGGGGATGACTCGGGCTTTCAAATAAATACAAATAAAAGCAAGAGGCAGCCCTCGGCGGAAGAGGGATGCCCTCCCGCTTACCTTGCTCCGCGGGCGCCCGGGGCGCCGCCGGGGGCTGCAGGAGGGATTCCCCGGCGCTGGCAGGGGCTGCTCGGGCTTCCCCGGGCACTGCGCGGCCGCCAAAGCCACGGCGAGAGATTTGTTTTGGTCGCTCCTTCCCGGGGAGGGTTTTCCTCTACATTCCCGGCTCCACATCACCGCCCCCCCCGGCACGGAGAGGGCTGGGGGTGGAAAAACCACGGCAAAGGCATCTCCCTCCTACCCCCGGAGATGAAAAGCCGCCGGAGCAGCCGCGCGGCGAGCGGCTGGGATGTCGGGCGGAGGGGGGGGCGGAGGGGGGATAAGAGTCGAGCCCTCGCTGCCCTCGCCCCGCTGTAATCCCCGGCTGCATGCGAGCCNTCCGCGCTCCCCGGCCCGCGCTGGGGCTGCGCGCACCCGCGCGCACCCGGCACTGCCCCGGACCGGGGCGCGCAGCCCCCTCCCCGCGCTGCCCCCTGACAAAGGGCGCGCCTTCCCCCCGCAGCCGGCCCGGGCAGGGGGTGCGCGCTCGCACACAGAGACACGCAGCCACGCACAGACACCGTGCCAGTGCCACAGGCAGGGCACGCACACACACACTCGTGCGCATGCATGTACACGCACAACCCACACTAAGGGCACCCTCTAGGCAGGGGATTCCCCTCTCACACAAGCGTGAATCCACATTAACATTCCTGTCTATGGGATGCACACCCCTCTCAGACCTCCCAAACACCGTCCTCCCAGATAGGGAATGTGCAGGCATGCAAACAAACACACCACACACACACATACACTTCCATATACTGTCCCCTCCCATACGGACACACACCACCGTCTCCTGATCCACAGCATCCCTTCCCAGTTTTCTTTCCTATTCCCAGCCCGGGCAAGGCACAGGCACACAACGCACAACGCAGGACTGTACCTGGCCAATGACCTGGGCGTCCCAGCCTTGCTATTGACATGCTGAGGGCCTGCCGAGGGCTGAACCCCACAGCAGAAATGCAGTGCCTGGGGAGCCAGGACCCTTCATGGGGCAGGGACTAATGCATTTTTATCATCAGGTCTTGGCGAGGTAGCAGGCTGCAATCAAGACTTCAGCTACTCCTGCTGCATCTTGCTGCCTCCCATAGTATTTTATAGCTCTTTATTGTTTTTCCTTGATCATTCCTGATAATGGGAGGAAGTCTCTTTCCCTCATTCAGTAATGCCTCACTGTATTTCGGGTATCAGATTAGAAAGCTACTCTCCTTTTCAAGCTCTTCTCTGTTTCTCAGGTTTCATAACAGTTCCTCTGTAGCTTTGCCCTCTGCATTTTGTTGCCCAGGCTTCATCTCATCCCGTGGCTCTGAGATTCAGCCTTCACTGTTGCACATTTTGCTGCTGGGATGAAGGCTTTCCAACAAAACTTTTATCAGTTTCGGTTTTGTTTGTTTTTTTTATACAAAGACCTAATTCTTTTGAAAGCTATCCAAGGAAGAGACTGGGCAGTATTTGCCACCATGATTTCAATTACTACCCACTAAAAAGTATGTTAAACTTTGAATGCTCATTTACTGTCCTAATTTTCACCTGTTTTATTTAATTGCTTGCATACTGTCTTGGGGATATATAAATGTATGTTTTTTTAAAAAGCCTGCCCACCTTCTCCCAGCCTACCTGTGTAAGTTTTCTGAATGGCAACCACAGCAGTAGTCCTAGTCAGTGGTGAGTTCAAGGCTAGTTTTCTATGGAAAGCTCCAGCAGAATGTACTTTGTCTGAAACCTGGACACCTGTAGCATAGACATCCGTGCCTGTGCCGCTCAGTCTAGTCTTACCCTTATGGTCAGTCACGGAAATTCTCTTCCATATCTTACATATGATAAACAAAGCTCCATAGCAACCCGTTCCTCTCCTCAGCTACTCCCCAGCTGAAATGTCGGTATCTATGTATTTTATATGTTCCACCCCTTGTGTGTACATGTGTCTACGTGTCTCATTACTGATTTTTGAATGCACCAATCAGTTTCAGCTGAGCAAAACTCTCAAACACAAATTACAACAACTTTAAGAAAAAGAACTTAAGGTGGATGAAGAAGCTAACTACCTAACTCTTTGTTCTCAGAGCAAGGCAAAGGTGACATTAGGAGTTCATGTGTTGTTACATACCTCAAAATCTGCATGTACACCTGACATCAGTGAGAAGAGTTAACTGGAGCTTCTGTCTTCTTAGCCACTGTAGTTCAGTAAAGCCCATGAGACAGAGCTGTGGGAAACTGGAGTTCATTCCTTCAGATTCTCATTAAATAATGGGTTCTGAGGAGCTCCAGTTCTCCTCTACTGCTTTTCATGATGCAGTGAGTGGTTTTGAAGCAGACTATGTTTTCTTGAGACTTTAAAATTTCATTTTTCATTTTTGATAAAGGAAGACTGTCTTATCTCTCTCTCATACACATACCCTCAGACACTAATAAGTCTTGCTTATTGGGAAAAGCTGACAGAAAGTGCAGTTGATAGGTGAGTTCCTGCAGTTCTTCAGCTGCACTGGTATGTATGCTGTGTGGACACTGCTCCAGAATAAGCAGTTGATCTGCTTTCAAAAAAGAGAAGTTATTCTGTAATAAAAAGCTCCTTATTTTGCTGGTACCTCCACAGTAAAAGTAACTTTATTCTGGGAAATTATTTTTGCATAAGAAGTACATTATCCCGTCTAGAGACATGTTTACATCACTGCATCTTTGTTATTTAATTTTCTTTTATAAACAAATGCTAATGATTCTTGGCCCACTACATTTCTAGGCTTGGGGCTTTTATGTTCAGGAACACTCATCTGCTGCTCTTACACCAGGATGTTTGGATATTGAAGGGAAGGCTTTGTTGGTTCTCTAGTTACCAGAAATAAAATGCAAAATGTATGGCCATGCTGATGAACAGTGTCTGTCAGACCATGTGGGAAAGATTTCCTTCAGAGGAGTTTAGTCTCAGTTGGTCAGATAAGGGGAAGAAAGAAACAGCTTGAGTTTCTTTCTCAAGAGAAAGAAAAGTCTCTTTTCTACCAAGATTTCTGCTGCAGGATTTTTCTCCCTCATTACAGCAATGTTCTTCAGAGAACCTTTCATCCATCAAGACTATCCTTGTAAACATCCTGGGCCTCTTCCTTCTCGCTTAACACCTGATATTCATAGATGAGCCCTCTAGGTCTCTGTGAGGCAGTGCTTCCCAAATGCCTCCCTGCAGTGAGAGGAGAAGCTGTTTAGAGGAAGGCATGGATGAAGAAAGATGGGCAGACATTTGGAAAAGTATAGTTAAATCTTGGTGTGTCCAGGAGGATCACGCAAAATCACAATCTAACTGTTGCAAGAAATAATTGTCTTCTCCACTGCTGACCATCTTGGCCACACCAGTGAACTCCTGTGACCCACTCATTTGCTTCCTTTTGAAGGAAGAAGAGTGGGTTTGTGTTTGTCAGGGCCTTGAAGGCACGACCAGGATTGCTGGCCCTGACCCACTTCCCCTGGAGATTCCGCAGTCCCTGTCTGTAGTCCAGGACCCCATTTCAGCTCAACACAGGGCTTTCAGTCCCTGCCTCAGAGACACTTCTCTGTGGAGAGGGAAATCATCTACTTATAGACTGGTTTAATGGCTATTCCTTACTTGTAGGAGCAGAAATTACATTAAGCACCAGCAACAGGGGAGGACTGCTGTAATCAGCATCAAAGTTGGCCTGTCTAAATAAATGGTTGATCATTTTCCTGGGTGTAGTTGTCTCACTTATTGCAATGCCAAAATATAATGTCAGATGGTTTTGAAATGTATCATAATTTCCCAGCAGCCTCCAACAAATGGCAAAAAAAATTTCTAGAAGAGTGAACCCCATCCCACTGCCCTTTCTATTACCCAAGACTTGCAGATAAAAACAAGTCAAACAAAGGCAGCTTCTTGGCCAAGTCCAATATTCTCTTGAAATAAATCACATTGGAAATATCATCTGGCAGTAGCATAATCCACCACAGTTCAGACCAAGTCTGGTCTGGATTAGGGACTTCCTGATTATTGGAATAGCTTTCCATGCTTCCTATTGAGTGGTTGGGGTTTGTTTTGCTTTTTTTTCCCTATTTTTTTTCAGGTTTTGGTTTCCATTATCATATTTCTCTAACACAGAATAATATGTTTTCTATTCTTGTTGCCACAGATTAGGCTCTGACACACTTTTTCCAAGTGTTGGGTTCTAGAGGGGCTCCTGGAAGCATTTTCAGTTCTTCCACAGGATGCAATGGGACAGCAGTCTCACTAGTGTTTAAAGGCTGTCTTGTGGACACATCTAGGAATGATATGCTGCTGTTCACAGGGACAATAGTGGCAGCTTTTCCCTCTCTAGTGCATTACATGGAAACTTACAGAGCTGGGTGTCACAAAACCAGCAACGGAGCTGAGCAAGAACATAGCCAGGAAGGGCAGATCACGGGGAATATGCCACTGTCAAATAAGCCATAACTTGGATGGGTTTGAGGGCAGGTTTTTTTCTGTTTATAAAAATCGATTCATTGTTCCTTTCTTCTCTGGGTAGAATTTTCTGGGGTTTTTTTGGTTTGTTTTTTTTTTTTTTCAATTCTGGACAAATCTGCACAAGAATATAGTAATTTGTGTCAGGGCTACAATCAGTTGTAGACATGACAAAACACAAAGAGAAACCAAACTTGAACTAAACAAAGGAATATCATTATGACTGAAGTTGAATTATTAGAGTTACAGTTAGAGCTGTACAAACTGAAATTTCAAATTTAGGCATATGCAAAAGTCAAATAGATAATATTTACTGTTTGGGTTTTATGTCAAGCAAACAGGATGCCTGCTGAGTGGCTCCTGGAGCTCCAGACTGCAACATTTGGGTTCTAGGATGTAGGGCTCTCCTTTGCATAACGTAAGATAATGATGATTTCCACAAAGTCAAGAGCCTTTTTCCAACCTCCTGTAGTAAGCTATTGCAGCTTGCATTTTTACTTTTCAAAAACCCATCTTTTGTAATATAATTTTCATATTTTTATCTTTTTATTAGCATGAGCTGTATGTTAATCCTATCTGACAATTAAAATGTTCTCTTGTGTTATTCACAGACCTTTAAATTGAGATCCTTCATTTTGGCCCTATGCCAGATCACAGCCTCGGAAATAATTAAGTTTAGTTCATGAATCTCACGGACTGTGCATCCCAGGTATAAACTTGATCTGCTATTGCTTTTTAGAAGCAGCAGTAGTTTGGTCCAAGCTGATGACAACTGAGCAGTCTAATAAAACCAGTCCTGTCACTAGGAAAAGATGGCACTTCCTGGTTAGATTACACAGGGAATACTTATAGCCAAAGGTATAAACAAGCATGATGCTTGTTTGGGTGATCTAGTCTTGCCTGCTAACTTTGAACTCCAAAAGCTCTGCAATGAAAATTTAAGTTTCCTTAAATACCATCTCTGAGAAGATGACTTTCATGCCTTCCTCTTCCAGTGCCTCTTCCTCAGTCCCTCACTGCTATGGTGCACACCTTCTTCCCCATCCCTTTTGAGACAGAGCCCCACAGGTGGGGTTCTCCATTCCCAGGAGGGCTGTTATGGAAGACATTCCTTTGAAGGTTTGCAGTACCTGCCTGGAGTTTATGTACAGAAATTTTTCTGCCTTTCCCAGTCTGGTGAAATGGGAATCAGAGTTTTCAGGCTTTATGTTTTGGATTATTTCTGTTCTATCTCAAAAATGATTTAATGATGGATTAATTAAAAATCATCTGTCACAATAGTTTAGGCTTAAGCAGAAGGTATTTTCTGCACAGGTCAAAGCTGAAAGAAAACAGCAAGGACTGGAAGAAGAGATGTTCAGCAGCCACTCAGAATAACCAGCTAAATACGTCTCTTTATTAGTAAGGGAGAATGCAAGATCTAGGAGCAGAGGATTTTGCAGTGGGAAGATACCAATTGCAGAGAGAGGAAGATGAGCTTGTGATAAGTTATGAGAGGTATGAAGTTTCTAGTTATAAAGGAACTCCCCTTAAACTCAGTAGAAGAGAATAGAGACTGAGCAGAGAGATAGGATCAGATGTGTGGGATGAGAGCTTCCTCCATATCTTGATCTCTAAGAGGGTCTTGGGGGAGCTGAATTTGCCTGAAAGGCAGTTTGGAGCTTTCCCTGAGCATGGCAGTTCTGCAGGTACCAGGCACTGAGCTGTGCTCAGGCAGCCTAGGGCTGCCCTGACATTGGGATGGGAACTGGGAAGTAAGCTTCCCAGAGGTTAGACTAAAACTGTTGTCAACACATCAGATAAACTTGTGCTGCAGTTAAATGGGATAAATTACATTTGTAATAATACAGTAGATAATTTGTTTAAAATTTACTCTATATTCACAAGTGAAGTGTTAGGCCTTGGAGCTCTCATTCACACCATTATTTTTCATTTTCAACTTTTTCCCCAGGGATTAAATTTCAGGACTGGAATGCAGAAAACCTGTGGACATTTCATCTTTTAATGAAATATCTTGATATCACCAGCAAACCCTGACAAAATAATGAGCCCGTATTTCTCCAGCTGTGAATAACACATGGCATAGAACTGTGTTCTGCCCCTGGCTTGCAGCACAAAACAACCAGCAAGCTAAAAAGCCCCACAAATTGCTTTAAACTATTTTTAAGGGGTTAGATAAACTTGGGAGTTTCTTTGGTTTGGTTTGGTTTGGTTTGGTTTGGTTTGGTTTTCTTCATATGGGATTGTAGACAAATCTGATAAAGTAATAAGTTAACCTAATTGCCTTTTTTTCTTTATCATTCACCCCAAGAGTTCCCTACAGCCTTTTTTATCCTTTGTAATGTCTGGAAGAGAGTACTGCTGTGATGTGTAAATGGAACACTGAGCCCAGGTGGAACCTCCTTGAAGACAAACAATAATGAAGTTGTTGCCAGGTAATGGTTTCAATTAGTAAACTCTTTTTGGAAAGAGCTGTAGTTTTTCTTAAAGACATCTGAAAAACAGTTTCCTGCTCATGAAGACTCTTCCTTTTTCCAACCATGAATGATAACATAGCTAAAAAAAATGCCAGCTTCCTGGACAAGCTGCATTTTAATTCAGTGGTGGAGGGTGATCCCTGCCTGGGACACAGTTGCACAGTGAGCCCACAGAAGTTTCTTCAGGCTTCAAACTTAAGGTGTATGAGCTCAAAAACATGGGGAATGGGTACTCTCACTGGCTTTCACTTCACTTCTGCAAAACGGAGGAAAGCCCCGTCTAGGTGGATGGTTCCCAGGTTTCCAGGGTCTTGCCTCAGGGAAATCTGAACATAGACCAGTATGTGGGGATCAACACTAGTGTGGGGGACTCCAGAGAGATACAAAGCCGATTGCTCGTGGCACAGCAAGCCAGGCTCCTGAGCAGGTTTGATGATCTTTGTTGAAGTGGTCCCTGAAGAGACACAAGGTTCCTGGTTCCATGGCATCTGGCAGGGAATGGAGTTGGTTTGAAGCTCAGCTCTGGGATGACAGAAGTTCACCAAATAAAAGGAAATTTAAATAAGCATCTTGATACTAACACACTGGCTTTGCTAGAACATTTCAAGCGATCTATGTTCATAACTAGCCTCAGAAATATCAACCAGTAAGTGACAAACTTTTTGAAATAATTTCTCGGGTCATGAACAGTTCCTTATTACACAGGTGTATATATATATATATATATACAGGTGTAGCTGCTCTGCTTCCAATTCTGCATACTGGCTCTCTGGGGTTTGATTAATACCATGGGGTGTTATTTAAGTCAAGGAAATATAACTCTTTTAAAATTACATGTTGAGTCCTCAGGTTTCCCCTACGTATATCAAATCTCAATTGGCAGGTTACACACCATAATCTCTTCTGAAATATTAGGCATTAGGCATTTTTTATACCTACTGTAGCTGGTTTTTTTAATCTCTTGTCGTGTAAGATAAATGCACTGGCATTACATTTAAAAAACCCACCTTGGAGGTGTAAATTTACATGTTCACATTTTCCTAACTTGGCTAGAACACATTTCTCATTTTTTCCATTAAAAACCCAAAACCCACAAAAATCCACAAAACCAACAAAACAAGAACCAAACACAAATCTAAAAATCTTATTCTTAATTTGCATATCATGTCCTTTGCAAATCAGTGGAAGAATGCAAAAAGTACTGCATAGATACAAAAAGGAAACATGCTGCTTTTGAGGAATATGAACTAACATGGTGATTCAAATGTGGAAGATGGTTAGGACTGGAAGCAGAGTCATGAAACTTCATATTCTTACTGTAAACAGATTGGTTCTGAAGTGGCTCTTGTTTTATGTTTTAGTGACCTTTATTTCTGACTACCTTCAATTGTACTTGAAATTTATTCCCACAAGCTCCATTATTTCACACTCCTGAAATACTCCTTATCTTGCACAGATACACGGAGTATCCTCCATCCATTGCGTTCCATTCCCTAGCTGCTAGTGACATATGCTGTGGGTGATTCTGAATTCTATACACTGAAAGGTCAGTGTTTCTACTAAATTAATCAAATAACAGAAAAGATGTATTGCAGCCTCAGCAGAGGGACTAACGTGGGTTCCTTTCCTCTCCTGTCACTATTTTTCGTGGAAGTTGATAAGATGTTTTGAAAGGGGCTAATGGATTTAGAAACAATGGGAAAGAGATTGTGTGGAAAAAATGGACCTGAAAGACCAAGACATAGATTTTTCCCCAGGAAGCCAGGCTGAGCTGTCATAGGCCAAGCTGAGCAGGCAGAAGTGTTCAGTGGACCCTCTTTCCCAGTGTGTCTGAATACTTGGTTGCATTGCTGCAGTGACTTTGAAGCAGGTGAGAAATCCTACCAAACTGATTTGAAAAATATTACATTCCATTTGCATGGATGGAGACGACTGCTGAAGATGCAAGTAACAGGAAATTGTGCCCCATACTTTGCCTGTGTACAAACTTGTGTTATTATTATTAATTTGCTTATTAATTGAATTTACTTGCAAATGACATAGACAAATATCCTGGTTTTTGAATTGTTTGCCTGGTGCATAGTTCTTGATTTAAATTTTCATTATTCATGTTTGCTATTTGCATAGTGTTCCAGAATCATGGCAAGGCATTGTGAGTCTCATGATATAATTTCACTCCCTCACTAGGTCATTCTCAAACCCAACAAAGACTCAGGATGGCAACATGACTCCTGTGCCATAACGCCTTCTCTGCTCTTGTGTGCACTGGTTATAAGAGTGAGGATCAGGTTCAGTAGAGTACCAAACATGCCACACTATTGTTGCCAAAGCCAATTATGAGGCAGAGAAACACTGTGATAAAGTTAATTGTATATTTGCATTTGGTCTGGACTGAAGGTCTGAAAAAGGAAACTAGGCTAGTAGTTCAGTTCTTCACAACAGAAAAGGCTAAAGGCCTGTGTGTCCATTTGAGACAAAAGGTGACCACAGCTGTGGAGAAGGAGGATGGTTTTATCTACCCAGAGAATGTGATGTGGAGGTACAGAAGTAAGCCATGTGGAGGATATAGCGCTTTTTCTCTGCTTTGCCATCATCTTTCTTTCCTGTCTGTTGCAGGTCTCTCTTTTAAAGTCAGGCATTAACATCTGCTGTGTTACCTAAAGTGTGGCTAATCTATTAGAACAAAATCTTGGACTTGTATCTTTTGTTTTGTGGGCAAGCATGAGATTCTTACAATAAGTGGGGTTTTCTACGTGTACTGCCAACTGGATATACATGATCTTCAGACTGATGGATGCTTGTGAGCCTCCAAACAAGAAACACTTTGGTCAGGAACTTGTGCAATTAAGTTAAGGTGTTCAGAGTGAGCCCCAGTGTAAATTTTCAGAGAGACATTTCTATCACTTGATGAAACTCTTACTTAGAGAATTGGACCACTATACAAATTGCCATCATTTAAGACATAACCATCCATTCTATAAACTGAAGATGAACTGAATATTTCTATCAGTTCTGAGATAGGAAAGTACCTTCATGTCTTTCTTCTCTCACGTAAAAGACTGACTTTCTGTGAAGCAAAGAATAAGCTCAAGTAGAGTGACAAGCAGAGCAATAAGATCTGTTTCATATTCTTTAAGCCAAAGGTAATTTTAAAGTACACACTTGTTGAAAATGAGTGGATTAGAAAAAGTCAAAATCTACAATACTGGACTTCTGGTTGTATGCCTCAATAAGCACACAGTCCTTTTCTCCTCTAATTTCCTGGCTATTTAATATGACTAGGAACAACATTTGAACCTCTTTATAAGGGGAATGCTTCCCAGAAATTACTTCATCTCTTTCAGTTATTACTATCGAAAATGTCTAATGTTTTTCACCACCTGAATATTTTAAGCAGGTTGACTCTGAGTACTGAAGGTCTGCATTATTCTATTTAGCTCCTTTTAGCAGAATGATCCTTTAGTGAGTGAAAGGCCCTAAGGCAGGAGCTGGTTCCAATTTTAAAAGAAAATCTTGTGGTTTTCATCAGGTAGTGGGAAAAAATATCTGTTAACTATGGAAAAAGCTGTGGTGTGAGCTATTATGTACCAGAGAATTCACCCTAGAGAAGTCCTTATAAATATCCAGAAAAGACTTCTCATGAACATTAAAATTTAGTTTTCATACACTCAGATACAGATCTCTAGGAAATTAGGCTTCACTGGTTCAAAGAATTGCTGTTTGCTATGTTATCTCTAAGTAAAAAATGTGCTGAATGCCACTTGTGCTTTTCTTTCAGAACTGCCTCTAGTTGTCTCTAGCAGAGCAGTTGCATATCCAATATGTCTGATGTGCAGGCATGGAGAACTACAAGACATCTGGGACTTGGCTGTTGCAAGGACATGTCCAAGATACAGAAACTTTCACATTCCTCTAACTTACACAGCACCTGCATTCACTTCAGATGGGGCTGCAGTGGTTTTCTTAGTCTTACTGCACAGACCGTCCCTTTTCCAGTAGAAGTATACCTACACAGTGCAGAGAAAACACTGGGATCACTGCAGCCACAGCGCTGAGGCGCATCAGCACAGCTGCACAGCTTTCAGTACAGGGCCTAGCACTGGTATTCTATGTACCACACTGCTAAAATCTATAATGTGGTTCCATATCATGTCACTATTTCAGGATAAGTGTGAGACTCAAAGGCAAAATCTCACCACATCATAGTTTAAGTGACGGTGTTTAAACTGATTTTCAGTGAGCAAGAATGTCCTCAGCGTAATGCTGCTTCTTATGCACCATGACTACTGTAACTGAGGTTGCCACCAGTGCTGGTTAGACTGGAGCTATCAAACCATTTATCACACCTTGACTGAGCTACTAAACGAGAAATGGTTTTTCCTGCCTTCCTTTTAACACAAGTTTTGCAAATTAAATCTTTTAAACATGATGAAAACACGTCATTTTCATGAATGGTTTCTTGGCAAAACTGTTTTTTCTTTAGAAAGAAAGGTGCCTATAAGTGAGAACTGTATTAGCAGGACAAAGCGTATAAATGGGGAAAAAATAAATACCTCATTAAATGGACTTAAAGTTCATCACCATGACTAATGTTTCTCTAAGCTTTTGAGAGTGCTCAAAATAATGATGTATTAAATCAAGAAGATTTTTTGAATATGCTATATTGGCAGGTGTTCATTAAAAGTATCCAGTTATTAAGGATATATATATTTTCTCAAGATCTTTAAAGATTAATAGTTGCACATACACATCTCTCTCCCTACAGAAAAAAAGAGTCCTTATATTGCAGTAGTAAATATTGTTTTAGTGTGCTCAATTTTTTAGGGTTCTTGAGTTGGCCTAGACTTGTTACTGGTCTTCAACCTACAGAAAAGTGTTATGCTTTTGTATAATTAGATAAACAATTCTGCACAAACTGCAGATTACAGACTGCTCCTAGATTGCATGTATTATGACTCTTTTGAGCTTCCTTATTATGTTATAAGTCTAATTAACTGTACCAGTAGGTTGGTTTAACGTGACATTAAATCAGTGCAAAAATTTGTTAGTTGGGGCCTGAGCCATCGTCTGTGGTCTGTCTGAGTTTCATCATGCTGGCTACCGTCTGTGTACAGCTTCCAGGGAGAGAAGGCTGCCGTGCTGGCTCTTAGGGCCCTGTGACATGCATTAGACACACCACTGAAGGACAGAGAACATCTGTGTCCCATGATGAGTCACAGCTGTCTGGAAGCTTTTGATAAGCCACTTAAATGTTCGTATGCCTTAGCAACTCTAACTTAGTAGAATCTGGAAGCATGGAAGTTTCAGCTCCTAAAATTCATGCTGGCAGGCTCACACACGATTTTACTAGAGCTGGGCAGTGCCTTTCTCCTTGGGAATAACTGGGAAATGAGTTCAGTACATTTCACTGGGCATCTACACACACAAACATTAAAATTTGTCAATATCGGGATAGAGAAACTGCCCACTTGAAACACATTTTCTGGAATTTTTATGACATATGAGGCAGTTGAGATATATTAGTATAAATTTATGGCATATGATATGGTTTCCAATACCTAAAATATTTGGGTATCACAGGAATGAACTGAATCAGGCCTTTGGTTCTTCTAAGTGTAAATGTCCCCTAAACTGCTATAGATACTTTGAAATTCCTTTTGTGTTCAGGAAAGAGATATGTTAGCACCACTTAGGAGGCTGGGGCTTCTTTTAAGACCTACATCTATGTCCCTACAATTGAACTCATTTAGCTGAAGAATGGATAGACAGGATTGGAAAAAAAGGCTCAGTTACAGAGAGTTTAATTTGCAGAAGGAATCTTTCTGGTCTGAAAGCAGAAGAGTTTGATTAATTCCACTATTAATACTGTGCCCTTACATATACAATTTACATTCAAATACAGGTGCATTCTGTGAAATGGCAGGTACTGATAAAGATGTCAACTTCATTAGTCAAACAATCTGAGAGTTCAAGGTTGGTAATGAATCATTTCCACCGTCATCCTTCATACACACTTGAAAATTACGAGGAAATTAGACTCTTTTTGAAACAAAAAAAGAGGTCACAAAAATAATCCTCCAAGATCACCAAAATTCAATTTTTTTCCACTGATTCTCAGTAAGAAACCTCTTCTCCTTCCATTCACATATATTAACAGGAATCAGACATTTATGTATTGATGGGGAGCATCTTGCTTTTTTGCTTGATTTGGCATGGGAGAATGAACTGCTGCTTTACCTAAGGCAGAACCTGCTGCATATGTGCCCTTCTTGGTGGTGTTCTTGTTACATATCTCTCATCTTAATGCCTTAGCCATTGTTGCAGTCTGAAAGCTTAGACTGAGCTTTAAGGTGTTAACCATTTTATTGCAGTTTAATGGGAACAGTTACACACGTTTTTTCTCTCTCTCGTTTTGAAGTCCTGAAATCACACTGAAGGCAGTAAGATGAATTTACAGAGGCTGGTGTGGTGTACATCTATGCTCATGGCTCGTTTTCTCCTAATTGTGGGAGAAATCCCTTTTGGGTTCACTTTATGGGATTCACAATTCTGTCTCAATCTAAGAGATAAGTAGATCAAAATGCAAATGTGCTATTGTGTTTCTCTTGTCACATCGTGAATCGGTTGGAATTACTGGTGCATGCCTCCAAATCAGTTTCTGTGGATCAAAAGGCCAAAGACAACAACAACAACAACAACAACAACAAAACAAACAAAAAACCCCCAACCAACAAAAAAAAACCAACAAAAACCAAACAAACCAAACAAAAAACAACCAACCAAAAAAAAAACCCAGGAAAATCTCCCACACCATCAACAAATGAAATACAGCATGGTATTTTGTGTAGTTC
>VXAZ01002666.1:1396621-1592837 GCA_013399875.1 Gymnorhina tibicen | reverse complement strand
TCCTTTACAGAGAGTTTCATCTTATAGTAAATATTCTTGACAGGATCAATGAAAAGCCAAAAATCCAGAGTCCAGTTCCTTTCATGTGGATGCCACTGAAGCGCCAACTGCCCCGTTGCGTCCCTTGAGGTATTTATCAGATTGCTGATAAGCTATACTATCACCACCTTTCCTCCTCTGTAGTTTTTTCTTGTCAAGAAAAGTCAGATTTGAATACGGGTTGGGATTTGAGGGCCTTGCATAGACACCCTGCGTTTCTCCCCATCTGGCCATCATCATCCATCTACAGGCTGCACTTATGTCTTGGGAGTGTTTCGGCAAGCTGGCAACTCATAACAGATATTCCATCCATAATGGGATCCTCTCTTAATGTTCTCACAATCTTCTAAACCAGCCAGAGGGGATTTCTCCCCACCCCAGCGTTTTACATATAAATGGAATAAATATAATTTTGCCATGATTCCTGTGGTAATCATATTTGACCCTTTTTTTGTTTACTGTGTTTCTAATACATCTGTTTGCAAGCAGAGATAGTAGAACTGTCACATGGTAATACCAGATTTAGTCACAAGGTTTTTTTATATGCCTGGTTTCTCTAGTTGGGTAGAAATTAATACTGTTTTGAGGCCTTCCTTGTAGCCTCCAGAAGCAATTTACTTCCTTTGGGGAACAGTACTACCATTAAATGCAACTCTGCTTCTTTAGAGAACTTGTAATCCTTTGGGGAAAAACATATTACAAAGGGAAGGAAATAACGTCTTCTTTGTGCAGGAAAGACAGTATATTACCCCGTTACAGTTACTGAATTCAAAGTTGTTCTAAGTAGGAAGTTTTGTTTTTTCATGCAAACACTTCATGGAGAGTCCAAATTCTCTATTCATTGAAATATGTGATAGAGAAAATAAGGCTTACAGTTATTGGGAGAAATAAGCTACATACAGAATTTCATTGTTTAGGTATGTATCTGAAATGGTTTAGAAAATTGAACCATCTCTTATACATTCATAGAAGTGCTGAGCACCAGACATGTCTGATAGTATCATAAGCAGCACTTTGAGAATGCCTTTAATTTCTAGGAATACTCCACATCAAATAATGTCATATTTATGTTTTCAGTCTTTACACTCTTTATCCCATTTGAATAACTCACTAAGAATAAATACTGCTATTTATTAACATCATCTGAAGAACAGTTTGCTGAGGAAGATCTTAGAGGTCTTCAAAAGACTTGATTTCCTCTTGCAAACTGAAAATGCAAATGTTTGCAGAGAAATTTGTGTGGATACAAACAGTGTTTCCTAGCACCTGTCTCTGACACATCATCTCTGGTGCTTGGTAAGAGCGAAGTACAAGAAGTGCCATGGGAGATACTGCAATCTAAATGAACCAATAACAAAAGCAATCTGTAGGGAAGCACCATGGTAAGACTCAGCAAATCCTGACGTTCCCTTGAGCAGCTCGTGAACTGGAATAAGCACTCTGTTTTCCATGTGCAGTTGAAGCGATGTCATCAATGAAACCATGGAATGGAAATGTTGTCACACTGCCTATCCAGAATCATTGCCCAGTGCTGGACCTGCAGGTTATATACAAGCCACAGAAGGGCATTCCCAGCTTTGGAGGAATTCATCTTGAGATTATACCTGTCTTTATTCTGACTATTTTCTTTAGTGTCTCCCCATGTCCTCCTCACATCCACACACACACACACACACACACACACACACTCTGAGGTTAGCAACAAATAGCTCCATCCTAATTGTTACTCAAGCAAGCCACGAGTTTAAAGAAAAATTTCTTTACACCTGCTTCTTCTTTTCATGATTGTCACTTCCACAAATAGTTTTCTTATTTTAACACACACATGCTTTAATGTACTGAAGGACTTTGAAGACCAAATATGAAAATGAACTGTACACCCGAGTAATTTCATCACCATAAGATACCATGGCAGTAGAAAAACATCATCAACCACACTTTGCAGTTCATATTTTTATGGGCTTTATCTGGTTTGTGGTGAAGTTGTTGCAAATATATCCATTAACACTGAGTGAGTAAACTGACACTCGAAAATAGCGTCTGGGAAATGCAAATATTACTTTTGGAAGGAAAAATTATATATTAGTTATATAAAATGGCTCCAATTGGCACTGAAGAAGAAATGACAGAAGTGCTAGTGATTAACATATCTGGAAGATGTCTGATTCTTTATGATATACAATAAAATCCCAGGGAAAAATTGAAAGAGACTGAGAACTAACATATTTGAACAGCAAACTGAAGATAAACTATGACACATATGCAAGATGGAGAAGTGTTCTATGAAGCATTATGCTTTCTGAGTGTGTTTTATTTAATGCCAAATCTCAAAACTTCAGGCTAAAACACTAGGTGTTTTAGGAAGTGTGATTCTGCATTGACTAAAAATTCATATAAAAATATTAATTCCCAGTCTTCATTAGTGAGCAGACTTTAGCAACATCCTTAGGCATTACTGGGAATCAGCTCAGCTGTAACCCTCCTAAAGCTCAGCCAAAAAACTCATTTGTTGTTTTTTTCATTTAAAAACAGCAAGACTTTTGTACCAAAAATTATATATACATTAGAAAGCATGGTAAGTTTCTTTGGTTTTTTTCCTTATTTCAAAGTCTTTTGATGCAGGCTCAAAATGCTTAATTTTGAAAATGTTAACACAAAGCCATATAGAAGGTTTGGTTCAAGTATGCTAGTCATACCTACACTTTCAGTCCTAGAAAAAAGCCTGTCTTGATGGACTCCACTTCCTATAAAATGTCTCCAACCTTCCATCTTGCTGAACTACTCAAGTGAATTAGCTTTCAGAGTTCATTATGGGACCTGGGTTGCTCCACTTGCCAACAAAACAGGCATAAGAGATCTCATAAGTATGGGTTTTCATTGCTTTGTTTATTTTCTGGTTTTGTCTGTAAGTCATAATTTTCCACACAAAATAATGAAAAATGAAATTCACAAAAAAACCATTTTCTCTAAAATCATAGATGAAAATTTCCGGTTGAATTTAGCATTCACATCATCATGGATCATGTTTTGGTAAAGAATTTGATGTGTGCTACTTACTCTGTGGGAAGGGAATAATATTTTTTGCTAATGGACATAATGCATCTGTAAAATATAAAAAATGCGTTCCAGTAACTTCAGGTTTTCACTTGCTGAAACCAGACTTGAATTTGGCCCACTATTCTTTCCAACTGAAGAGGAGAATAATGCCTTATGTTGTCATATGGCAATATATCAAATTGTTTCTAGCTATCAACACCAAAATCGGTTGCATCCACAGGCATTTGGCCCTGTGCTTATTAAACAGTAATATCTTTGTCAACAGATGGATTTTATACTGCTGATATCCTGACAAGTCACCAGAATGAATTTGAAGATTCCCAGCCATAACACAATCCTATTTTAACCTTGGTTATTTTTAAAAAGCCAGTGTAAAAAACATGACAAGCATCGATGCCTAATGCAAATGCCTAGCAATGCGTGTTACCTGGTAACCAAATGGATGGTATGTTGGAGAGGGAAGTGGCAACAGCAAGTGAACATATGCCAAAGCAGCTCCTAGCAGATATAGAGGTGGTCACCATGGATTTTGCCACATCAAAATAAAAGATTGTCATGACCTAGTATAAATTCATGGAAGAAGAAAACAGGTTTTTCTTTTTACGCACTCCCATGAAGGCAAAGGACATCCATATTCTGTGGCATCAGAAGCTGCTGAAAGTGTCACTTTTATCCATAAGGGACAAAATTTCCCACAAACAGGGAAGAAAATGTCCCACATTTGTCCAGTGAAACAAGGCTGGAAAAGTGAACTGCAGCATCACGGAAGAACTGGGTCAAAGTTTAAGTTTCCTGCATGACTAGTAAGACTCCTTATGCTTTGTTGGCCTAAACAGAAAACTGTGTCTTGGAGAGATCAGGATTTATTTTCTTACTGTAAGTTCAAAGATCTGCTTCTTTGCTTTGGCCTTTCCTCAAAAATTCATCCTGCTGGAAGTTCATCATCTCAAAAATACAAGGCATTTCTTTTGGTTGGGAGAGGCAATCTGAGAGCTCTGTCACAGAGGCATTCACCAGACGTCTGAGTCTAAAGTTGCAGTAAGAGCTGGAGGTATGGTCATAGTATCCAAATAGATTTGTTTCCTGTGAAAAGAGGAAAACCAAACAATTTCTCCAAATAAAAGGTTTTCTTTAAAATTTTTAAAAAGCATTGCAAAAATAGCCAGGAGATATAATAGCAAAATGATGCAGATAGGAACTAAAATACTGGAGTTTCATAAAAATATTTCTATTTAAGGAGATACTGGTATATGTTTTTTATTTCCCAGTGATATACAGGACAACCACAGTTTACACTGCCTTTGAAGTGTTTGGGTTTGCAAAGCAACTTTGGAATAGCTTCCAAAAATGGCTGTTTTTCTGAAGCTATTCTTGACTGATGCCTTATGTTGCATCACTTTAGACTAATGCTGGGAGTAGAAATGTCAAAGGCCTAGGTGAAGGAAAAAACAAGTGCCAGACAGTCTGCCATACCTTTGCAGATGTGGCATACAGTTCTGGGCTCACATAGTTCATTTTTTAAGCCTGTACGAAATAGCACAGTCTACACTTTCATAGGAGCTGCAGAATCCAGTTCATCCCATGTTCTGTGGTAGATTTCAAATTATCTGTGTTACTGGGGAATGTGCTGTAAATAGCCAGCTTAGCATCTGATTTCATCTATGAAACTTCAGACTTCAGAAAAAAGAATGAAGTCCAGCTGTTGGCAGAGAAGGCACAAAATCAGATCACTAGCACAATTAGTGGTAATTAGAAAAAGGCCAAAGACTGGAAGAAAAACCAGTGCCCATTCCCCAAGGAACTGCATCTTCACAATGGATGCTTTCTACTTCTCTTATAAGACCATGGGAGCACAGCTTGCGCTTGTTCAAACCACAGTCAGAGCAGCTTACTTCTTTAAGATGTGTATCTATCTGTTCTTTAGTTACCTTTTAGATTTGTCACTTTCCCATTTATTAAATATATCCCAAATAACTAATCAAAAAGCTTTTAAGAATGTTTACATGCAAAGATGAGGAATAAATTATTCAGTATCTGAAATCTGATTATACACAAATTTCTGGAAAGTACTTAACCACGTGCTTACATCCTTCCTCAAGAACACAGTCGGCGTTCACCAAAGAGGCTCAGGGCTTCTGCCATCTGGCCCTGCTGTACTGACTGAGCTCCAGCCCCAGCCTGGGAACGGTTTTCACACTGTTAAGCTGTGAATTTCCAGATAGGCTCTGTAGGGGGAGAGAGGCTGCAGGGCTACAATTTGTGAGAAAAAATTCCCCTCTACCCCTTCTGTGGTGTTGCTGTCCCTCCCTGCTTCCCTTCCAGTCTCCCCATATTCCAGGAGCACTTCTGCCTGGGCCACCCTGCCTCTGATGTTCAAGGCTCATCTCTTGGACACATGTGTTAATGGTTTTGTCACCAGATTTTCTTGTATTTAGGCCTGGCTGGCACCTCAGGCACCTAAGTGATCAACTAATTGTCTTTTTGTACTTATTTGAAAATACTTAAGCACTTGAAATCAAGTTTGTGTCTATGTCAAGCCCTATACTACATGAAATGTTGTCTGTTCTTTGGTTTTAGGAGGGAGGTCTGAACCATGGACCTGCCAGAAGATTAAGTCTGCTATTGGAAAAGCATGTAAAAACAAGCAGAAGAAAAAAACTGGTGTTGCTTTTCAACAAACATTTGGAAAATCAGTACCAGTATTTTGAGCTAGATATGTTTGATTAATACTGTGATGGCAGTCCAACAAATGCTTGCAATAATGAGCAAAGAGTATTTACAAAACCTTTTTTGTCTGGAATCTGCGGGCAGAGATCTCAACCTGGTAACTGTACAGGGAAGATTTATGTGCATGCAGCACAGCAGTTTCTAAACATGTTTCCAGCGTTATTTCAGGAAACTGTTACAGCTCCACCATGATTTATTAATTTCCTCTATAGATTGACTGATTTTAGCGTGGGGAGTGTTTTTGTCATTGCATGTTAAATGAGTGGTGTCGCTTAAAATTTTTGCTAATGAGGACACCAGACGCGGAACTTCCCCTGGTGCCCTTGGCTATAGGGATTTGTTTCTAGCAATGTGTCATCTTCACTTCAGTTCTCAGTTACATCGAAGGCATTACTCAAGTGACAAAAATAGAAAGATTATTTCTCATGTATGTATGCATTGCAGTTATTTGCATGAGATTGACAGGGAATGCCTGCCTGTCCTTACAAACAAGCCAAAAAAGGAAAATGCTGTATGATGTTGCAAAATGGCACGTGAATTACCTCACTTTCTCATCTCAGTCTGTCTCTCACTACTACTCATGTTATAGACACAGTGAATACTCTAAAGCTTGAAATGGATCTGCCACTTACAGCCAGCGGACTCTTTTAAGCTTGCTAATCCATTGGAAAAATAACTCATTCCTTTGACCAGTGGACACCATCAATTGAAAACAGTACCAACACTGAAATTTTAGAAATGAAAATGTAGATACACATACAGAAATATACATATTTGTATATATATGTCAGTTCAAATTTTATGTTCATATATACATAAACATACACGTGTATAGATATATTTTGTGAATGTGTATGTATCTTACGCATACACATATATCTAGATACAGAAACCAAAAGATATTCTTTCAAAATAATGTGACTATGAAGAAAAATCACTTTCCTTCAATATATCCAACCAAGAATTATGGAGCTGCCATTAGGACAATTAAAATTACTACACAGAGTTAAAATAATTTGCTTAATTTTAATGACTTAAAGTGAATAAAAAGCAAGGGAGTAGAAAAAGCAGCAGAAATTAACATATACATTTTTATTTTTAAACACCTACCAGCTAAATAAAGTTGGGCTTGCCACTATTTTATATATGTATAGTCCTGCCTTCTGGAAGGCTGAACATCTTCTGTGAGAAGTTCACCGGATACAATTTTTAATGTCTAACTATAAAGGGAAAAGAATCTAACAAATTTAAAGCATTAGTGGAGTTGGGTGCATGCCTACGTGCATGTGAAGGGGTGTGTGCATATGAGTACACACGAGGATGAAAAGTAGGAATCAAAGAATTGGAATGATCAGGACAAAAAAAGAGCAACCTGTCCAACTTTTCGTTTAACAGCAGGTTGCTGTTATCAAAATTTACTGATAGTTTTTGAAGTCAGAAACTAAAGGAGTTGATTCATTACAGATTGAAGTGAGAGATGAAGGCTGGCCACTCTCCCTCTGTGAGCTGAATTTCAGTTGAGGTCATGAGAAACCTTAGCCAGTAATGAGTGTCAGTGAAAGGCTTGCTGGATGTTTATGACATCGACCTCACAGCAGTTGAGGAGAAGGCAGAAGGTGTTAGTACAAGAGTTATTTACCAAGTTCTCAGGCAGTTTCTGTTGTGGTTCACTTCTGAATAGCCCCAATTCTTTCCGTTTCATCTGTGATCTCAGAGTGCGTGCAACAGAAAAAAGTCATGAACATCTGACTGCCAATAAAACCCCTCTCTTGTGTCTTTCTTTTGCCTTGTGGACCTATGAGACATACAGGAGAAATATCTACCCTGGATCAGTGCTTCTGTCCCCCACTAATTATAGTTCCCTAGAAGACCATGAAGAGCAATGAAAACTAAATGTAAGGTTGTCTTTGGGTTATGTCTGTAATTGCAACTTCTCAGGCAAAGCATTTTTAAAGGCGTGGCATCTTAGATGCGAGACCAGAGCATGTGAATGCACACAATTGTTTATGGAAATTTTTTGGCTGAGTATTTCCTTTCATGCCCTCTGGCACGGGAGACTTAGACACATACGTCAGCTTATTTTATCCTCTCTACAGCCCAGACTTGTAAATAACAACTAAAGCAGTACTGAAGGCAAAGATTTGGCAAGCTTAAGAAATGTAGTAGATGGTTACACTGTCAGCAAGAATAGCCAGTTATAAAAGCAAACACTAAGAAAAATAAAGTGGTTTAGATACATAAACCCCTCAGGTTGTACAGCTCAGTTTTAACAGTATTTATCAACTGATCTGATAGATTGACTTAGAATAAATTCTGACTGCAGTGTGCCCATGAGCAGATTGCAGCATCCTCCACTGCCTATCCCTCACTCCTAATGATATATTTACTTATCTTAATGGCTTAGATATGGAGATGATTTCAAGTGTAGATTTGCATGGGGGAAGAGTGTAACAAATGATATTAAAACAATTGAGATATAAACACGTTAAACTGGTACTGGCAAGCACAGGAACACACTGCTACATGTATTTTTCCAAAATAAATCTGAATTTCTCTTTTCTTACTTTGCCAGAAATGCTTTGGTAGTGTAGACATGAGATTTGTAATTTAGAACAGATCAGTGGTAACAGGACCTTGTTGCTCTCCCTTTCACGCTTACCAGGATAGCCCTCTCCAAATGACCGTGGAATAGCATATGGATAGCATGAGTATTTTCCTGGTCTGTTGTCAGCAATATGGAGTTTTGATCCTTCACCTGGGACACCCTAAAGCAATTGTTCCCACCTTCATTCATATGCATATCTAATTCTACTGTTTCAGACTTGTTTTCAATTTGTGACAGTGTGCCCCTTGGGTCACCAGGCTTGACCCTTTAGGTTAACTCTAACTGTTGTGGAAACTTGGAGCTTCACAAACTGGGACAGTGGAGCACAGCTTCACATATTGATAAACCGTCTCATATTCTTACTCTCTTAAAATCCATTTCCTTTCAATTTCCATGGCTGTCTGTGCTGGTGTTTGTTCTTATTTAAGGGTCATGACTGATTAGCATTATCATCTAATATGAAAAGAACAGTTTAGCAATGTGAGGGTTTTTACAGACAAAAGGGCTCTTCTGAAGTCTTTCTAAAGGACTTCAGCATATATTGTTTGAGAGTCATTCCTGAGTGTGGGTTAATGATTTTTCTGGCTCAAATGTATTTATATTCCCAGATCACATTTGGAAACAATGATCAGAGGAAACTATGAGAGAGTTAATTATGTCCTGTCTGTCATTCATGACATATTAAATGCTTCCACTCGACAGTATGGTTTTCAGATTAGATCCAACATCACCTGCTGTGGCAATTACTCTTAATGTTTATTGCTGGGATGGGAGAGATTAAACTTTACATTACCAAACAGCATGATAATTAGGTGTATTATGGGGAAGGTTTAAAGTAACACATGTATCTTACTAATTTATTGTTAAGGACCTTTTAGAATTATTTATTTTTAATCAATTCTGTGGGTTTTTTTCCCCGACTGAACTGATAGATCAATGCTAATTATAGTCATCAAATTTCATGAAGTTTTATCTCTAACTTCTGTGAATCAGCATTGTCATATATTCAGTGTTATTTCAATATGAATATCTGATTTCTATATGAAAAATCAGTTTATTTCCATGTGATGTGACAGAAATAAATTTTAGCAAATACTGTACCTAAAATAATCTTTCCTTATTTTTCTTTTATTTTTGGATAAATGCTACTGGAAATTTTTGAAATGTTACAAAATATCCAGTAGTGAAATTCTTACACACTTTGTACTTCTGGTAGTAGTTTTATTTTTATAAAAATGTCATGTATTTGTCTGACTTCCTTCAACTCTGTACAAAAATAAAGAAGAATATGAATACAATTTCATCATGTATGTATACAGACATGAATTATGCAGAATTTTTGAAACCAGGCTAAGCTCAAAAGCCACATGGTTAACTCAGCAGTTCTGGCAACAGCTTTGTTATTGTTAGTGGTGTTGTTGTATTTTGCAAAGCAATTCAAAGGCTATTGTCCTAGAATAACCTATTTGGAAAAATATGACTTAGAAGTTACCTACTATTAGAATCCTGAATAAATCCTTGTCATTGTAAGAGCAATTGCCTTATGTTCAAATTCAATACTATAAATTTCAATGCTATAGATGACAGATATGATAAATAATATAAATTCAGTGCTATAAAATCATAGGAGCAATCTCACAGCTACTCACTAAGGAATCATTTTGCTTCAACAGCCCTGGAAAGTTAGAACTAGACACTTAAACCTAAGCCCACTCTGGTTTTGCTACAAAAGCTGCATTTTGGGCTGGGTGAGCATTCAGTATGTGCTGCAAAATTAAACCAGAATTTCTCCTACAGTAAAATCAAAATGTTTTCAACCATTTGTTACTCACTATTCAAAAAGCAAAGTCTGCAAATAGGAGACAACAGGCGAGCAGCACCAGTTGGGGCTTAGAATAATCGCTGGTGTTCCAGAGCTCCTGTGCATGTCTGTGACCTTTGGTGTAGCCAGGAGGCAGGTGGGACAGGCACTGGGAGGAGGTCTTATGCCACTGAATGGTTATACAGCTTGTGGTCAGCCTGAATTAGTCAGGCAGTTGGATGAGATGTTCGGTATAGGTCCCTTCCAATAGAAATAGGCTATTCCATTCCATTCCATTCCATTCCATTCCATTCCATTCCATTCCATTCCATTCCATTCCATTCCATTCCATTCCATTCCCTGAGGGGCTTTAGCGAATGTTGATATTCAGCATACGTATCATTGCTTTTGGTTCAATGGTGAGACATGGGTAAGAATCCAACCTAGCCAGTTTACAGAGTTTTGGGGTTTGGTTTTGATGGGTATCCCATAATCCCCTTGTAGTTTTAGCCTCCTTGAGCAGATTCCACTTGATTCCACCTGACTCCAGAAACACTACAGAAAAATTAATATTTAGAAACACAGCAGCAGTGTCAGATACTCAGATTTGAGTTCTCTAGAGTGGGATCCAGCTTCACTGAAATTCATGGGAATGGGATTTAAAACAGACTGTGATCCCTACGGCTGCTGTCTTGGGTTACCTTTCAACTTGTAGAAAACAAGCCAGCCTCCTTTAACATCCAGAAACTGCCTATTTTACATTAATATCTATTTTAAGCATGATATAAAGGCAAGTCTAGACAACATTAAACAAAACTAGACCTTTACACATGACATAAAAGAAAATGGGAACAGTCTCCTAAGGCTTCAACAATGTATTAAGTGTGACATATGAAAAAAATCTCCAGTAAAATGACATTGTGCAGTGGACTGCATTATTAATACTGTAGTTAAATGTGAACAAATAAGGCAAGGAACTGAATGAATAAATAATCAATTTTAAAAGGTCATTTTAATAGTTCAGAACCACTTTCTGGGACAATTTGGAAAGGAGAAAATATTGTATTTTCAAGCTGCATTGAAATAAAATCATTTATTTATAGCTACATAAATGATAACTTTATGTGAAAGTATAATACTGGAATATAAGTTAACAGCTTTGAACTCCCTAAAACTATAGACTCAAGCACTAGCCAACTAAACACGGACCTTTTAACTTTCTTTGTTAGATCAGTTAAATTCCACACAGTTTTCCAGATGAGAACCCAGGAGCTTCAGTTCTGGAATTCTCAACATAGCTTCGGTGCTTCCCAGTCCCTGACTGCACTTGCATATTTTGTTTGATGTTTCTTTTTTGCTTTTTCAGTACAGAAAATAACTTTATGCTCACAGTTCAGACCACCCTTACAAAGTACTGACAACTGAAATTTGTCTGCTGTATATTTAACACATAAGGCAGAGCTGAGGATATTTCTGTGATTCAGCACACGGTATACTGTCAAACCTTTTTGAATAAATCTATGTGCCTGTGCGCAAGTGTTTGTAACAATATTATAACAATAACATTTCTAAATGTCACGTAGTTGTTTGGTTGGTCTAAGTTGCAGGATGGAGTGGAACAGTTGAACGGAAAATAACATTTCAGCAGTTTTTTGTAAGGTGTGAAAATCATCTAGAATTCAGACTAATTGGCGTATCTCCAGTTGGAGAATACCATGAAACTGAAAACATTTTTTGACACACTGTGTTATAGCTTTATAAAGTTTATTCATTCACTCACAGCTTTACTCTCTATTTCAATTTTTCTACCATCTTTGGATCTTTTACAGGACATTACCAAGCAATTGCTGATTGTGTCCCCTTCTCTGAAGGAAAGCTGATCCCTACAACAGGATTTCGGGAACATGAGACACTATGCTCTAACTACACAGGGGTTCACCCACCTTATCCAACCAAACCACTGCTTCTAGTGGCAAGTGCACCTTGTACCACTGTGGGCAGTGACCTCCTTGGCATCTGGAGTGCCCAGCCAGGGGCTGCGGTACCCACACTGATCAGCTCTGCAGTGCTCGCGCAGGGAGACCACCCTTCTCATACGTACGCTCTCCAGGTTGTACGGGACTATGGGCTCAGACAAACGATATGTGAGAGAGCTACTGCTTTAGGACTATGTGAAGCCAGCAAGTCTGCACCAGCATGAAAATAGAACTGAGCTGCATTTAGAGGTTATGCCTTCAGGAAGAGTTGTGGCTTTCTTTGGCTTTGATGTGGCCTCAACCACATTCTTAAACAAACTGAGGTCTCAATATTAGGTAAAAGCTCATGTTGATTACTGAAAGAAAATATTCTTCACCATGTTCAAGGATACCCATAGACTACCTTCAAACTAGGTTTGCCTCCTGGAAATTTTACAAATAGTGCAGTCTCTTTTCCTTTTGCTAGTTTTCTCCCTAGGTATGCCATGGTAGGTATGAACTCCTGTTCATTGCTGTCCTGACATAAGCTCTGTACAATTCAGTTGTGAAAGGCCCAAAGCTGCTACTGCTCTGCAAAAACTGTATTTCTGATTTCTTTATTGATATTTCTATCAACTTTGGGCCTAGAGGACTGCATAACTGAGTCCAACTCAATCTGGAATTGCAAAAGTTTGGATATGGAACTGGAGTCAGGATCTGGCCTGGTATGAGTTGTTATATAGATATAAAAAGGCTCCTTATAGATCTTTTTAATGGAGCCTTAAGCTTCTGAACATGCACATTTTCTCTCGTAATTGATCTCAACTGGATGCACAATAATGAATTGCAATGTTACATTGGAAAATCCTTAAACCACTCCAGATGGCCATGAATCAGAAAAGCTAGTGTTGACTGCTGGCACTGAACTTTGGGACAAGACTTTAACCTTTTAAATCCAAGTATTAAGCAGGAGTAAACTCGCCCAGATCACTGGTATTTTGGTAGGTTCAGAAACTCATTACTGTCTACAAGGTACCTTTTAGATTTTGGCAAGAAAATACTACAGAACTCTAATATTATATTATTATAATGATATCCTGAACACTTTCAGGTTCTTGAATCCCTAAAATAGTTGATGAAGATGAACGAGCTGATTAAACAAAGGGAAGCTTAATATAGCTCTGTGGTGAACATCACCAGTAGTGGAAGGGAAATGCAGAAAAGTGCGTGACATTTTAACTGAATTTTAGAAAAATATACATTTATTAAAAGGCTATTGTGCCTCAACATGCCAATATTCTTTGTAATTTGTTATAGCTTTTGAATAGTCCTCTAGCAAAGGGATGATATTGTGAAACACTGCAAGAAAAGACACATTTTACTGATTTTTTGTGGTCCCACTGAAGATTACTGGTCATTCTAGATAAATGGGAGGGGAAGAAACAGGCTGCAGAAAACATCAAGCTAAGGAACAGGATGTCCTATATTCTTAAGTCCCAAAGATGCTGCCCTGTATTCTGGGCAGGTTAAAGAAAACAGTGAGCTTTCACCAGGCATATATCTTCAAGGATATTTACGTTATGGCTTATTTTTTTATTCCAGACTTACTGACAGTGCTATTTGAAGAGATAATACTTTCAAAAACTAAAGATATAAAAATCTAAACAAAACAAACAAAAAGATTTTCCTCTGAGTTGCTGTCCCGGAGGTTGCAGCTGATTTTGAATTTCTGGCTATGGCCAGGAAGAAATAAAAACCGAAAGCAGATAACGGAGCCTGGGAGGACATGCTGGGACAGGGGACAACTACTACCTAGATAGGAGTGCACAGACACTGGATTTGATGGAGCACAAGGAGGAAGGGCTTCAAGGACAGAACATCTGGTTGTGGCAAACACAGCTGGCAGTCCCAGGAGGAGGGGCTGCTGTCCTTGACTTATAAGGAGCTTTTAGAGGTTTTGTTGATAGTGAAGTGAAAGCAGAGATGTAGGAGAGAACTCTGGTCTGCAACGGTGAATAACATAGTCAATAACCTCTGAGTTATGACTTGCCTTAATTGCTGTGTAGTGTGAAGAGAAGAGTGCACTGCGTATTGTGCGTCTCATCAGTATAATTGACATGATAACCTTATCAGGGATAAAAGCAGTGGGAAAAGTAAGAAGTTTTATGAAATTATACTTTTTGATACTCAAAAAACTATGGGCATCATGCCCATATCCACAGTCTCTTTGTTTGATATCAAACCTGTACCAGTTAATATAAAGCTATTTGAAGAGATAATCTCTGTCTTCCACTGAAATATTGAGTGAAAATGAAACAGTCAAGCTAATAAGGAATGATCAAAATGTCATCCCTGAAACAAAATGTTTCTTATGATGATTTCCTCCTTCTATTGATTCAGCTCTGTTTTTCTGAGTTTGCAAAGATTTTTTCCAACGTGAATTCCACCTTGCTAAACTGTGAAAACCCTTCTATATGTTTGGAAAATATGGTTCTACTAATTATATCAGATTTTCTAACTTTTCATTAAGACTTGAATGCTTTGCTACCATGATATTTTGTTGTGATAATGTCATTGTGTCATAAAAAGTGTAATTAAAAATCTTATATCTGTTAGGCTTACTCTGCCTTTCTTTTACAACTTTAATGATTTAATATTTTTTGTATTTTCTGAGATCGTTCCAATTTCCTTTGGTGTAAACCAAAACAGAATTTGACCTAATGGATCATATTTATTCCTATTATAATTCCACTTAGTTCAGTGGCTTAGCTATGGGGTGAATTTATTCTTACATGTAATAATATTTGCTTTCTATAGAGAGGTGAATTTTGAAAAGGTATTCCAAATAACAGCATTTATTTTCATTACAGCAGACAGTAGCTGAGATTTCTCTGACAATACCAGAAATAACAACAACTTTACTTGTTCTTGCTTCAATGAATTTCAATTTTAAAACAGCTTTACTGTTCTCAGAAGAAGATTTTTTGTAATCTGATTTATAGTGATTCCAGGCACTTGACTGAAAGCAAAAGGGGGAGGAAGAAAGGAAGCAGTCTAAAGGGCAAAATCAACTAGGATTCAGCTCTATTTATAAACAGAAACACCATAATATGATGCCTTCATTGGCAGTTGTTTCCATGCTGAAATGACATTATGACCAGTTACAAGATCTGAAATGAATTATAAAACAATCAAAGGGAATTAGCTTTTACTGGTCCATTCAACTAGATCAATAGCTACAGCATTTTATTTCTGTGGGGTGATCTATGCTGTAGCTTGTTTGTGTAGAACCAGAGTGTTAATGACATTACCTATCATTTTTAACAAGGATGTGCCAAGATAAATTCTGCAGTATGTCACAAAATGAATAGGAGTACTAATTAAACACACTTTCTTGGCGTTACTCGCTTTTCATGTGCTGTGCAAGGAAAAATTCGGAACAGGGAAATATCAATTACACTGTTCCAAGAAAAGGCTGTAGCTTCAACAATGTGTATTTTTAAGGTGTGACATTGTTAACACCTGACGGATCCTTAAAACACGCCCCGCCATCCATGTTGTTATCCAGGCAACAATTCAGAAGCACAGGAAAATACTTAAAAATACAGAAATATAAAAGCCTTCAGAAGCTTCCTGTGTGGTTGTCACAAAACCTTTAGAGCAACCTTCCAAAACTTAGCTAAAAAATATCAGTGTTCTTTTCTTAGAAACAAAATGATAGTGTATACAATAAAGATTTTCTAAGCTGAGAATATAATTAGTACATTCATAAATGTATGCACTGTTCATTTTGCTGTTATTGCTACAATTAATATTCTGTTTTTAACCATTTCCCAACTGCAAGTAGAGCAGGGAGAATTTTCAAAGCATCTTTTTACTTGGAAGAACACATTGTCTTGGTATTGCCTGGTTTCTCCCTACTGAAAAGGCAGACAGCAGTAAAAGGCAAAAAGGTAAGACTTCCCCAACTCAAGGAAATTACACTTTCAAATGCTGTAGGTGCATATGTGTGGTTGGTATCTTTTTTTGGTGATGTACACAGCACAGATCTATTCAGGCTATAATATCTTGCCATCTTTCTTTATAGCAAAAATTAAAAGCACCTAAATACAGAGCAAGAGATTTAATGTGTAGGACCCAGATGTGAGTCCAGATGGGGACTGAATGCTACCTTAAGAGGACTGACAAAAGGAAAATGGAGTCCTCTTCCCTGACATTTTAGAGACCTTCATTTTATCCTCTGCCTGCAGACTGAAGGGACTTAGTTTCTTTCATCATTCCTCACATGGAAAATATGCTATAACGGTGACCATTTTTCTACATTTCTCTGAAGTCTGATGTTGCTCTTAAACTTTTCTGAAGATGGGACAGCCAACAGCAATGGCCAAATTAAAGCCTCCTCATGCCACAGCCATCCTATGCATCTGATCTCACTGGTACATAACATGACACTGTAGAAAGCTTAGACTGGACTCCCATCAGTGCAGCCCCTTCTTCAGTGCTGTCCAGCTTTTCTGAGTAGCCATCATGAGCAAAGTCAGGTGTGATATATCCCAGCTGTTTATCTGAATGTAGCAAGCACGTGGTTTGTTATGCTCAGGTCTTCATATGGGAAAAAAGGACAAAAAAATGGTGGGCAGGGGGGGAGATGGAGAAATGAGTTTTTGCAAACTGATAAGCAGTTGAACAGAATGAATGTAAAAAACATTACATGCAATCAAAACCAGGTGGTAGCATCTCACCTCCATTTTGAACAGGTTAAAATGATGAGGGAGAGTGGTGAGAAGAATGTGTCTGGAATTCCAGAAGAGGAATCATAGGCCACAGGTTTTGGGTTGGGCCCATTTCTGTAAAAATGAACTGACAAGGCTGCTTTAGCTCTTAGGATTATTTTTCTGCGTTTTTTTTTCCCTGAGATTTCTCTTCAGACTTCGTGAAATAAACAAAAAAATGCTGTGTGGAAGAAGAAAAGTAGCCAAAGTAGTGACAAAGAAGACAGAGAAGACTGTACAAACCTTTAGCCTAGAGGCATATCTCATATCTTCTTGTGACTTTGGTACTCCAAATGTGAGAGCTGTTTGAATTTTCCAGTGATAAGAGTGATTAAGAATGCACTGCATTAGAAATCCTTAGATTCAAAACCAATGGAGTATGTCTAAGTTCATTCCTAGAAAACAGCCAGAGAAATGCAGATAGCTGCCTAGCTGACTGCCTCACATATTAAATGTACTGGCTTTGAAAATAGTGAAGCATAGCCCATTCATGAACAAGTTGCTGAATAGTTTTATGCTGTATGAAAGTCACTAACAGACCACTTTCACAGCCATGCCAGCATTTAAAGTAATTTGTGGGAACTTCAGCTGAAGAAATAAATTTCAGTTTTCTGACATTTATGGAAAATAAAATGCTTTCAGTATTTCATATTGATAGAGCAGAGCTAGGATTTCATTAAATACTCCAGACAAAGCAAGTACAGCTATAAACCTGCTGGGCTGCTTTCCCTGTCTTTTAAAGAGGCACATCCTGAAAATGGATGCTCTACCCAAGAACGTAGTTCTGGAAGAAGCATCGCATTTTCTATATATGAAGACTTGAAGTTTCTCTGTTTCCCCTGTTTATCCAAACATATGCATAGGTTTTTTGCCCTCTTCACACCCAGCATGGCATACAAATTAAGCATTTGTCTTCTTTATAGGATGCAAAATAACTTTCTACTTGCAGCAGAACATAGAGGAACTCCTTGCTAGTCAGGCTGCCAATCACACATTCAGAAAATAAGCACATCAACTTTTAGGGATGAATTAATGCTTCTAGTGCTAGGTTTGAAGTGCAGATCCCTACATAGCTCTGTACCCATCCCAGATTTTTATCTCCAATTCCTTACAGTTTAATAGCCTGATTTTAAGACTGATAGCAATCTAATGGGACAGAAGAGATGTTTCCCTTGTGTATCCAACATTAGTTGTCCTGCTGAAACTTTATGGAATAAAATGGGCATCTGCCCAAGGGATGAAGAAGTCATGAACATATTTCTAAATAAAAGTTGAAAGAAAATATTCAATGCCAATGCCTATAGTTGTCCAAAGGCTGCATGATTTCCCTCCTTTCCCACTTCTACCTCCTGCAAGTTCTTTCTGGTTGCTTTATTCTGTGAGCCCTTACACCCTCTCTTCATCTATATCTGTCTGTAAAAATAATTGATAAAAAACAGTAAGAAAATGAAAGAATTGTCTGGATGGAACAGAAGCTAAACAGGAATGTCATGAGTACTTTTATATTAAACAGTTACTCTACTGAATCATGGAAAGCTACAGCTGTGACAGCTCAAAGCTAAGAAGGGAGCCATTTGGAAGTATTAAATAACTATAAAGTGAGGAGCTTAAGAAGCCATGGAGAGAGAGAGAGAAGTATGAGGGTACTTGCTATTAGGAGCTGTAGCTATAGGTGCACTGCAAGCATCCATCAACAACTTGCTAATAGGGTAGAGGAACAAGATTTTTTTTACATGCAACTTTTTCCAGACAAAAACCACTTTGGATTTCTCATTGCAAAAAGTGACTTATGTGATAGAAGAAATAATTTGCACCCAGTCAGAAAGTATCTAAGAACTAGAACTTTATATCCCATTGCCAAAAAATGACTGGAATCTCTGGTAGGAGACACATCTGAGGAACTGCCAGTAACTGGGGATGGAGTATGTCCCTGGGGATCATTTCTGCATTGTTTTTATAGAAACCCTTCAAATGCTGGGTAGCAAACACTTCTCTCAAATGGGCATCTCTTCAGGGCAGGAAGGCATTCAGCTGAAACTGCCAAATACATCAAAAGACATTTATTATCCTGTAATGAATGGTATATGTGAAGTGAACCAGGAGAGAAGAAAAGAATTACACAGCAAAATAGGCACTTACTTTACTATGAGCGGCTGTGTAGTTAGGGAGTTTGTATAAATTATAGTGTATTGGATTTCAGACAAGGTCACCAGATTTTCCCTGCACAAGACTGATGAATTCAGAAGGAAATGAGAAATATTACTGCAGTGCAAAAAGCACTTCAATCCAGCCTGTACAGTCCTTCCCTTTGCATGGAGCTGATTGTGTTACTAGTTTAGTCAGGGAATTTCAAAGTAGCCAGCGAGGTGCCACACTGCCATTGAAAGTACCTCCCTTTGACAATACCAACCTTAACAACAACTGAGGCTTTATTTAACAGAACTCCTTTTTTACATGTTTTTTTATCTCCCTGGTTTCTGGTTGCACCATCCTGATTTGGTTGTATTACAGCATCTGCTTTCAAACCTGTTTTCTTCGTTCATGGAAGGAAAAGCACTAGTATTACACAAATGAAAACTGCAGGTAGAATTCTTTCTTTGCAAGTTTTTAATTGGTTTGTGTTTGCCCTGAACGGATATAATAAATACCTTACAAGAAGCAATGAGCTGGATAGAACTTTCTTGTTTAATTCGCAAGGCTTCATTTGGAGTTATGGGAAACTAGAGAAAGGGCTCTGGTCAGTCATTTCCTTTTTTCTTTTTTCCCTTTTTTTTTTCAATATATATTAAAAATGAAGGTACTAAGTTTCACAGCCTGGAGAATTCAATAACTTAAATAAGATCAACAAAGTAACTAAGACAACTGTGAAAACTGCCCAAAACCTAAAAAAAGGACAAGAAAGCAATAGAGAAATGCTATATCTCATTACGTTTCTGTACTTTTAGTGGACAGTTCAGAACTATGAAAATCTAAACAAATGGAGTACCTTAAGCAAAAGAGTAGTTGTCAAACCCACTGTTGGGTTTGTGTGTTCCCAACCCATTCATGCATGTTGCTTTACAGATGGTAATAGACAGCATCAACGTTCACACACAAAAGACATAGGTGCCTACTCTTTTTTACAGAAGACCTGTGTGCAAACTGGGAATTCTTCAGATTTTGTGGGAGATGGACACTTTTATGAGATACCTGAGCTCTATCCAAGCCTTGAGATCCAAAAGGGAGTTTCTTAGCTATCAGGAGTCTCCTCCAGCAGGGCAGCAGCTCAGTACACGTGCGTTACATGATGAGTAGGCCATGAACAGGAGATACAATTCCTCTGAATCTCAAAGGCAGCTCTCTCCTGTATCCTGACCTATGAAGCACCCTAGTCAGAGACACAGCTGCGCACAAAACCAAAGGCAAACAGCAATTGCCATTTTTGATACACTAGGAAGTGACAGAAGGTTGCAGGGCTTGTCAACCTTCTTTGGTGAGCCAGCAAACACTGTGGTGCTCGACAGCCCTGCTTGCTTCTTAAAGCTGAGAGCAAATCCCAAGGTGCTGCAGACGCTGCCTGGCTCTGCTCTTGAGTGGCATATCCTGCTATGCCAGTGGGCACTCAGCGCCAGCCTGCGCTAGGAAATGCTCTGAGCCTTGCCACATCTTCCCCCAGAGAGCAAGTCGTCGAGTCTCATGTAAATAATGTATTTGGAGATTACTTTTAGAGCAGGAATCTGCTCTGATCAAACTAAATTTTTGCTTTATGAGAAATTAATTCACACAGGAATTCAATTTTTTCTCAGAACTTTCAGTCATCATGCTTCATATTCTTCAAAGGTGACCTTACAGACATATTTTGGTACTCTGTTATAAATGACCTAACCTGCTTCTTCTTGGTCACTTTAATGAAGCTTAATGAGAATATCTCTTCACCTATACCTGGTCACGCAAAGCTGTCTATCCAGATACATTTTATAACTTATTTTGGCATGCAGAATTTACATGGAAAGAAGGAGGTTCTTGCCTTTTTATCTGCTCTCCTAAATCACAAAACCACTATTAAACAGTAAAAGGTTAATGAAGTCCAGACTTGTCTGTCAGGTTCCAAAGTGGGAAAAATGTCAATTGCTGTTACTTAAAAATGTCATTAGCACATCCATTTAATTATGTATGAGAGACATGGTTACCACAGAGACTCTTGGCTGCCATTATGTGAGCAAAGGAAAATTTTTTAGAAGTGAGGCTGGAAGTCCGTGACTGACACCCTGCCTACTTGCTGCCCCACCTCTGTGTGTGCACACAAACACATATATGTACATCATGATCATTACTGGTGAGTCTGACTTACAAAGACATAGGTGAGAAAGTAAGGGAAGAAATATGTTTGGAGAAGGGCTGTTCAAAGCTTGTGGCTGGAAATGGCAGTTACTAACAATTTTGAATCTGCTCTCAGAAGAGAATGTGGGAGCTATGAATCTGTGGGACTAAAGAGAAAAAAAGCTAGTGTTCTTTCAGATTTATCCACCTCAATACACATGGGTGGCCAGTACTGTTTCCATGCAAGACTGCTCATTGTGCATGGCAGCATTAGGGCTGCAGCTGGTGATGGCTGTTCTGTCGGGGCTTGCATGTCTTACATTTGCCCAAAGCAGGAGGGCTACATTTCTGACTGACATGACATTTTGCAAGCAGACAGCTTTTGGTTTTAAAAGTTAGCTTCCTTACCACAGGAAAACCAATTACTTCAGTTAACAAGACAAAACCATAGAAAAGGGTGTTACCCTTGCTTTGGAAAGAAATCTACTTATTCAACATTTTCAGGCTTTGGAAGGCTTCGACGTTTCTTGAAGACAATCCTTTGCTATTTTTCAGCTTTTCTCTACTAAGCTGTTCTCCTCACTGTACCAAGAGGAATCATAGAAGACAGTTGAAAGGGACCCATAAGATTCATCAAAATCTGGCTCCTGGCCCTGCACAGGACAGCCCCGAGAGCCACATCACATGCCTGACAGCATTGTCCAAACACTTCTCAAACTGCCAATCTTGGTGGTGTGACCGCTTCCCTGAAGAGCCTGCTCTAATGTCCAAACAGCCTCTGGGTGAAGAACCTTTCTTTTCCTAATATCCAACCTAAACCTCCCCTGACACAACTTCAGGGCATTCCCAGGGTCCTGTACCTGGTCACCACAGAGAAGAGATCAGTGTCTGCCCCTCCTCTTCCCTTCATGATGGAGTTGTAAACTGCAGTGAGGTCTTCCCTCCCTTCATTTCCAGGCTGAACAAGCCAAGTGACCTCACCTGTCCTCATATGGCTGCTCCTCAAGACCCTTCACCATCTTTGCAGTAGTAATTTCTTAAAAAATTTCTAGCAAAACGAGAAGTCCCTCCTGTACCTAAGCAAAATCTGCAGACTTTAAACTGTATCTAAGTTAAAAGACAAATATATATGTGAGAAGTCTATAGAAGTCTTTCTTGAAATGCCAGTTCCAAATCTGGACTCTGACTTCTGTCCTAGCTCCAGATGGTGTTTCCCAGTATAACTCTGTTTTCAGTTGCTTTTACTTTTGTCAAACTTGAATGAAGCTGAAAACGTAAATCACCTAGCCCTTGTGCTATTATTCAACAGTATCATAATGATGGCAGGATTTTTTGGGTTGTGGCATCTGTGTAGAATCCTGTCCGCTGCGTGGTGCTGCGGTTGCTGTCAGCTCTGTGAGTCACCGTGATGCTGCAGGCAGTACAGGGGAGCCCCCTCACTGCAGCCCGGTTTTGTACTATAGTTTACACACATTCCAAGTGTATTTTCTGGAACTGGCAACAGGTGCAGCCCTGCTGCAGAGATAGCCAATCTGTAGCTCTTCTATGGTGCAGCTTGGAAACAGTCCTGAGGCAGCTCTGGCACCACAGTTGTGCTGTTCAGCTGTGCTCATGCAAAGATGCTGCCCTGCTCTGAGCCTTGCCTGCAGGCACAGCACACAAGCCTGGCTGCAGGGGGGATGTAATCCCTCATCATCATCCCTCACCAGGGCATCCTCTGCCCCTGCGGTAGCTCCAGTCTAGAAGTAACCCACATAAGGGTGCCACATGCCCTGTAGGGTTAGGAAAGTTGCTTACAGCTATGGGTTAGGGAGAGTAATATACCCAGAGAGTTATAATTTTCACTTCAGAAAGATAATTTAATTTTTTTTTTAAATTAAGATTTTTACTTACTAGAATCACCTACAATCTTTTTTTTTTTACAGACTAAATACTGTAATAGCTCAAAAGGCAGTCTTCTTATGGAGGAGGAGGGGTTTTCTTATTTCCTTTTACCCCACTGAAGAAGGATCACAGAAATCTACTATTTCTCTTTCTAATCTTTCTGTTTAGAAAACCTGGGTGACATTAGGGTCAGGCTATTCTTCAGTGACAGCTGGCTCTCATGATCACTGTGTCATACTACCTGGCTCATTTTTTGTTGGTGACTGAAAACCCTGGAGAGGGTAATCGGAGTTGACCATCAGAACATTTTCATTGTAACTGAAGAGAGCCATTACAGCTTCGCTATTGAATATACTTGTTTCATCTCACTGGGTATGCTATGAAAATACACACTGGCCTGGGGTTTTTTTCTGTTCCAAGTGCTAGCTTTTTTCCCTTTTTTGATTATGTTTTTCTATGGACAAATTTAATGGAATGTGATACCACATAGTAGTATAGTGTCATGTCGCTTTAATGGCTTCTGGCTATCAGCTCTTCCCACCCAGCATCTCTTTGTCTTTTATTGGTAAACTACACACTCATGTAAAATCAGTATTTTGTCCTCTGAAGCAAATTTAATGGTGTGTCTATAAGTGGATTTTGTCCTCAAGCAGAATGTTGTAATCTTTGAGGCCCTAGATTTTCACAACTTTAAAAAATTTTTGTCAAAATGGTTTTGCAGTCTGAAAGATCAATATTGGGAGCAGATAAATGTCTTAGGCAAAGTGGGGAAGAACACCAGTTGCATGAATACCAGACTTAAGTGAAAAGAACGTGGGTAATAAGCACCAGATCCTCCTTCCTCCCTCTCAGTAATGAAATATTTTGTAGTGCTCAATAGCAAATCTCACAGACTTGCGAAACAAACACCATATACCTTGATTTTGTGATTAATAAAATTAATTTTTATGCCATTAGTTAAAAGCACTAATTCAGGCTTTTAGTGTTTCAGGGTTTTATTTCTTGTCTTCTCTAGAAAAGTTCATTTGTTAATGGGATTGCACATTGAGGACAGAAATTATGACTTGCATTATTCTCATTGTTCTGTTTGTTCTCACTTCTTGTATTTTCTGAGAAATCTGCAGCACACACTAATGACAGCAGTTTCTTTTCAATAAGAAACAGACCTTTTGAGAATTCATAGTTAAAGCATACAAAGGAACAGTGTGTTGAGAGTTCTCTTTCCATCTTCAGTTGCTATATTTATCTTCTCAAATCCTTTGTATATCGACGAAGTAGAAGTAAAAAGTTATAAAAATAGGTCTTTCACTTTATCAACTCAACTGGTGTATGATAACATGCATAGGTTGGGTGTGAGTCCATTTCTTTCTTTCAGTGCTCCTGTTTGGGGAAGAAAATGTTCCTTCTTTGGGTAATAACTATTTTGAGCTCTGGCACAGAACTCAGATTCTTAAGAGATCATTTATATTACAAAGGCTCACTCTGTACTTCCTCAGTGCTTAGAGGCACATTTCAGCTTCCAAACCAAAATCTTTTTATGGTTTTTTAAAACAAATTATGGGTTTTACTTAGGGTTTTTAAAAAGAAGAAAAAATCATGTATGAAAGCAAAATTAATATACTGGTCTTTCTAAAACAGAGAGAAAGTTGTTCCATTCTTCTCTACTTTTCCAACAGTTCTCTGAAATATATTTGACCCTCACACAGTGTCTCTGTAAAAGGGATTGTATTTCTTAAAGCCAAATGGGAAAATGATTCATAACATCCTATTCAAGATGACAACTGGGCTGATGGTCTAGCTAACTACATATCTATTTCTAAATGTACTAAATTTAAGTGGATGTAATCACAGTTTTTAGTACATACGTGATGTTGCATGATGGCCAGACAGATTAGATACATTCTTGCCATAGAAGAGTCTAGTGCATGAGGCAGTGTTTACTCAGACAGCTTAGACCACCCCATTCAGCCTTTTTGCATCGATGTTCAGTTTACTTGTAGACCAGGGACTGTTTTCAACAAGGCTGATGAAAAATTCACTCAAAAAATAAGGATGCAACATGGCAAATGTCCTGCCATATTATGAAAGGGCTTTCTATTGTAATGTCTGAAAGTAGAATTTTGATCTTCAGTATTGATTTGGTAAATTTTCAAGTATTCTATTTGACCTTTCATAAACGATGTAGTGCTCTGTTTGAGCTGATATGTTATCAAGGTGGAAAACTGTTTGTCCTTCTTAAATAACCAAAGGAAAGAATGAACCTCCTGTACTGCAGATAAATATAGTTCAATGGGACAAGAATAGGAGGAAGAGAATCTGTTTGGAAGTATTTTAAGACATCCTTTCTTTTCCATTATTAGTGCTTGATTCCTGCCATTTTAATTGACTTTAATAATTGATGTACATCCAGTTTGGTGCTTGGAGTCATTTTTATGAAGTTTTGTCTTCATGCTGTTATGTGCTTTCAGTTTTTGAGAAAGGCACTTGACTCTGCCAGGGAATACCCTGTTCCCAATGAACTGTGTGAGATGTGTTTGCCATGGGCCACTGCCCCTGGCAGAGCAAGTCCTGCTGCTCAGCAAGATGTGACTGCAGGCAGAAGAAGGGCAAAGCAAGAACAAAACAAGAAAAGGAGAATAAAACACACAGGAGCTATTACATACTTTCCTAGGGAAAGGTGCTTAGGTAGGAAGCTGAGATGCTACAGGAGCCCTTTCAGGAGAAGCAAATCAATGGGAGTGATGGATAACTTGTCTACAAACTATATTTAGGCAAAGAGAAATTGTACAGATGAATTTAGCAAAAAAAATTTTTTGAGCAAATTTAGCTCTTCTAATTAAGCTCAGTGATCACTTCACAGGTTTGATTTTTCCCCCTATTATTCTGGTTAGTAGTTTCTTACTCCTTACATGAGGTTCAACATAACTGGATCTTGTGTGGACCTGGATGGCCCAAGCAAGTGAAATTTCAATAATTTTGTGTTGGTGCATGGAAATAAAGAATCATTTTACCACTCAGGAGATATCTACTTGTAGAAATATCCAGATGTTATGCAACAAATTTAAAATAATGAATAGCTTTTCTCTTGAATCAACATATACCTCTGGCCATTTCTCAGGAGTATTTTAAATAATATAAAAACCTGTGTCTTCTTCTAGGAAAGTCTTTCTTACTGTTTTAATATTCTATGCCTACTGTCTAAGTAGCTTCTACCTACTGTTCTCATGCATCTAAAGGACTCTATGTGTGCAAGCCAGGTAGCTACAGGGGCAAACCAGCATATGAGAGACACTGCCAGATCCCACCAGAAAAGGCTCTGTACTTCCAGCTGAACCAGGCTTAAAGAGGTGTGAGTTTTGTTTCTAATTTTATTACTTTATTGACTTCCACTTGGGAACTGTCAGTCAGAGCCATACCGCCTAAAAGACAGCAGAGGCTTCATGCTGATCTGAGAACCCAAGCAAAGCATCTGCCCCAGGAGACGGAAAACTGAAATGCTGTCAGGTAAAGAAATGTACTGCTGGTATGCACAAGGCATTCTAAAACCTGTGCCTTAGAAATTTGTTACTGGTTTAACCCCAGCTTGCAACCAAGTACCATGCTGCCACTCACTCACTTTTCCCTGGTGGGGTGGGGAGAGAATCACAGAATCATAGAATCATAGAATGTTAAGGGATTGGAATGGACCTTAAAGATCATCTAGTCCCAAATCCCCTTCCATGGGCAGGGATACCTCCAACTAAACCAGTTTACTCAAAGTCATATCCAACCTGGCTTTGAACACTGCCAGGGTTGGGGCATCCACACCTCCCTGGGCAACCTCTCCCAGTATCTCGCCATCCTCAAGGTAAAAAATTTCTTCCTAAAGTCTAGCCTGAATTTGATGAGTAAAAGTGGGAAAACTCATGGTTGATACAAAGGTGCTATACTAATTAAAATAAAGTAAAAATAATAGTAAAGTGAAAATAATAACAATAATAAATATAGTGGAAAAAAGGAAGGGAGAGAGAGAGGAATAAAACCCAAGAAAGGCAAGTGATGCACAATACAGTTGCTTCACCAGCTGCTGACTGATATCCAGCCTGTTCCCGAGCAGCAATCTCTAGCTCCTAGCCAACTCCCCCAGTTTATACACTGAGCATGATGTCCCATGGTATGGAATATCCCTTTGGCCAGTTCAGGTTGGCTTTCCTGGCTGTGCTCCCTCCCAGACTCCTGTGCACCTGCTCGCTGCCAGAGCATGGGAAACTGAAAAGTCCTTGACTACTGAGCAACAACTAAAACATCAGTGCATTATGAATATTATTCTCTTACTAAATCCAAAACACAGCTCTGTACCAGCTACTAAGAAGAAAATGGACTCTATCGTAGTGAAAACCAGGACAGTGGGACACACAAGTAGAGACACCTTTGTGTGAGAGATGGATGCAGCTGTAAATGTGTCACTGCTGCACCATCTGTACATCACCCATAACTGTTTAACTTGGAATAGTTTGGAAATAAAAATCTTCATACAAATAATAAATAGAAGGCCTTTCTTTTTATGTTACTTCTCTCATTGTTTGGGTCCTCCAAAGTTCTAATACTGCATTTCAGAGGCAAAAGGTATTCTGTGGGGGGTCCCTTCTAATACAGCTATTTTTGTGTGAAGTAAATACTCCCATTTTTTGTAAGGATTTTGATATATGAGGGGCTTGCCTTCTAGTATCAATTTACAGGTAGTTTGAATCACTTCTGTCTTAGTTTTGGATCATTTTATGAAATTAAGTAAATTTAAAAGGTCATCTGAATCACAAGGCTGTAATCTAGAATTTCAGATGTGAAAATTCTAAAAATTTTAGAAATATGTTTGGTGGTTTAGGTTTTGGGATTTTTTTGGTTGCTTGCTTGCACACTTGGCTTTGTTTTTTTCAGCACAGATGTAGTGCAGATGGATGCTTTGCAAATGTCCCTATATCTCTATGGTATTTGGGAAGGTATCTAAACACTGGCCAATGCAAATCCATTTTTTAAGATGACAGATCATAAGATGCTGTTTAGCTCACAGTGTATAGCTGTTAACTGTGGAAACCTATTTCAAAATGATATGACTACAGGGAAAAAAGTATTTTCCCGTAGCAGGTGTGCTCCAAACCCAGTGGGTGTTACTGTGAAATACCTGGATCTCATCTGAGTATTGATATCAGGCCAAGATGAGTATTTGGGACTGTGATCTAAAGCAACATGACCCTTCACACTATTTCTCAAGTCTGAAAGACAGACCAGTTCTTACCTGCTTTCTTTTAAACCCACCAATGTCCACTTTGTTCTGCTGTTTGGATAGTCCATCTGTGATTCCAGCTCATGCCCTGGTAACAGAGAAAATGTAACTGTACACCTGTGCATCAGGTGAACATGAACTCTTCTGCATCATCTACACAAATAAAATGTGGCATATCCTATCTCAAGTTAGATACATCCTTGAAACATCAAGGTCAATAGCAATTGCTTTGTGCTTCATGTAGGATCAGTGGAGAGGAACAATCATTGCAGGAGGTCACTCTGGTTTTCACATCTGAATGCTCTGCAGACATACTTGTCTCTCCTGCTTGCCAGGCCCTCCACTGCCAGTAACTTAGGTACTCCTTCCAAGAGATGTTGCTTCAAGAATTTGGAGGCAAACCTGATTACAAAACCTGAGGCATTGCTATGAGTGGGAATACCAGTAAAAGTTTTCTGAAATATTCATTATATTTTCTGTGGCTGAAGCCTGATGTTGCTGTTTATTTTAAATGAGAGAAAAAGATTGAAATTACTACCCCTGTATTTCCAATAGGTGTTGTTCTCTTCTATTAAAAAGTCCTTTCATACTGTTCTGTTTCTGAATTCACTGGAACTGAGCATTTGAGGTACTTCAGTAGGGGAAAGAGAAGAATGAGGTGCTAACTGTAAAACATTTAAATGCAGATGTGCCAGATACCTTCTTCCCTTGGTGGGAATTCTATATTCCCTCAATTATAGCTATATGAGAACACGCAGGACACATCCGTTTCTCTGTAAATGACTTTTATACTACAGATCATTTGATTAAATGGGATTTTGTGTAAAGACCTGTTCTTGAATGATTAAGAGACGGTATTAATGGTTTCTTTGGTACATAGCACTACCTGCTGTGTGCTTTTCATGGTGCACGTGTTAGGGGTCTGCTGAATCTGGCAAACTGGCAGAGGTCAAGCTGCCAAATCTCCATACAACCAGTAACAGGGCTGAGCACATATTCCTGGCAGGCACACACAGAGCACATGTACACATTACACATATGCATATAGACACAGCCACAGAGAGAACACAGACAGAATCGTGTCTGTGCTCCACACATGAGGCTTGGCCCAGTCCTGTGTGCCTGGGATGGGTGGCAGAGAAGTGTGTGAGAGGCAGGAACTGCACCAAAGGGGGCTGAAGAAAGAGTTTCAAGGATCGGAGTTTGAGTTGTGATGGGTCTTCAAGACTGATAGTGCATCTTCATCTACATTGTCATCCATGTTCTTTAAATAATCAGCTGCTGGCCTTTTAGCTTCCATTTATCCAGTCATCACTGATAGGAATTTCAATATATAATGAGTTGCATGCCCCACATTAAGCAGAACTGATAAATTAATGAAAAAATTGTTTGGGAGACCCTTGACTGAACAAGAATCTGATTAGCCTATACCTGCCCTCTTATTATTCATTGCTTATATATGCTCCAACCACTGAAAATGTGGTTTAGATAACTATTTTAAGAAAGCAAATTTCAGGCTTTTAATCATGTTTACTAAAAGCAAGAAGTTATTCTATCATTCAGCCTTTGTTGAAGCAGAAGAAATTTGTTTTTTGAACAACAAGTTTCTGTAGCAATACCTACTGCTGAAGGTGCTGAAGCTCTGCCCACATCAGAAGCATGATCTTTTCTTTCAGTTCTGGTGTATGAGAAAAGAAAAGCTGCTTCCCATCATCGCCAGATGAAATACTTGCAGTTATAGCTCCACTGATAAGGCAACATCAAGTGACTTTTTAAGTGACTAATGACAATGCAGAAGTGTTTTGATTAAATCCAGCTTTGATTAAGCTCTTGAATAGTTGCTATGATCAATTTATGAATAATCCAGGGATCAAAGAGAATCATGAATATGCTTGGTCTAACCCTTCCAAGTAACAAATATATCAGTACAAAGCAGGATCAGGAACAATTTGTGAACAGATAAGTGTTTAATCTGTCAGTTAACTGGTCATAGTGAGTAACATGACCAGCTCTGATGGCAAAGAGAGACAGAGCACTTTCAAAATAGAAAAATCCTCTTTTATTTTTCTGGCAGGATCCAAGAGAAATCTGAGAGAGCTGCATTAAAAAACGTAGTTGAAACAACCCCATGAAGAATACATCATTACTGCTGCAACACTGGCAGCCTAAGGAATTACTGAGCAGAGGTCAGAAGGATACAGCTCCAGGGCAGAGCTGCCAGGGAAGACTTCCTGAGCAGACCCATAGACATCTGACAGGTCCTGGGTCTGCCTCTGAGCCTGGGGGAGCACAGCTTGAGGCCTTTGAAGCTTTCCTTGGGTTCATCTGGGCTTCATTCAAACTTCCTCAGTGTAGTTTTCCTTCCCTGTGCTCTTCCTCCAGTATTAGCTGGGTTTCAGGGGTAAAGACCAGTCATGAAACTGATATGCAAGGACTGAATGTCCTTCCGTAAAACCTCCAGACATATCCATTGCTGTGTGACAGTACAGGACATCCAGTGAAGAAAATCATGGACAGAGCAGAGACAAAGGAGGGTGGACAAAGGCAGAAGTGAGGCATTTCTAACTTCAGAGTTAATTTTCAAATGGGTCAGTGCATCTGAACTTACCCACAAACAACATCGTCAATTTTTTTCTTTTTTTTTTGTAAAAAACTCCATTCTTACTCTAAATGGAAACATACAACTGACTAAAGAGTTAAAATGCAGCACCAACAACAATCACCAGGTCATCCCCAAAACAGCAACAATCTCAGCTCAAATCCTCTCCGAAGCAAGTTTTACCCCAGAGAGGGAGGAGATCCAGAGACATCACAAAGGCCATTAGGACATAGTTTCTGGCATATGCAAGCATGCAAATAACAGCTCATGAGGTCTGAAATTGCCAGCAGGTATCTCTGGATGATATCAGACACGATTGAATGCATAATACTTCCGGATGAAAGCATATAACTACAGAAGAAATATGTTCCAAGATAGATCCCTGGCAGGACTTTGAAATTACTTACCACTGAAAATGTTGTAAGTATTTAGTTGCTGAAACAAAAGCCTCAGCTCAGATGTCTAAAATGCTTTTGGGAAGTGCAACCCTATGAGGTTAGGAAGCAAAAGTAAATCACTGGTCAGCAGATATAAACAGGTCGCTTTGGACTCTGCCACAACAACTTTACTGCTCTATTGCAAACCTGGGATGAGCTCTTGTTTTTATTGTAGCTTTTGCCTTTTCAAGCTCTAGGTTCAAAGTTTGCAGTCAAAGTTTTATCAGAGCCAAAAAGCTTTCTGGATAAAATACATAGGCATAGTTCTGGCTTCCAGAGATTGTGAAATTCAGTTTGTAGTTTATTACAGTAAAATTTTTTGAGTCTCCGAACAGTTACTTACACACCTTCAACCAAGGCTAATTGTACCCTGACAAAGTTCTTCATTAAAGGGGAGGATAAATGGTTCCTTAGCCTCCTGTTTGTCTTCACAGATACAGCCAACCTGCTTTTCACTAGGGTCCTTACAGACTTCCACTGAGGTTTTGTCTACCATTGCATCTCTTCTCCTAATGAAATCTGCCCTGCACTTGGGCCATGTATTTACAGTTGCATTTTGCTTACTGGTAGTCCTTTCCCCTCAGTGAAAGTGTGTGACACTGCTGAGCATGAAGTGCTACTGAATTTTTACTACTTTTTATCCATCCTTGTTGAAAGTAGAATGCAGGAGCTAATAGAATGGATGTATTAATTCCTTCAAGGCTTAAAAGAAATAGGATTGCTTTGATTCGTGGGTAAAACTCTGAGGAGTGTGAGATGGTGTGGTTAAGAGCCTGCATGTGGTTCTTGATGTGACATCCCAGCACCTACAGGATGGGGGACCAGCAGACGAGAAGTGCAGTGTGGGGAGCTCCTCTCCTTCTGCAGGAAAAGCTCCTGGAAGGAGGCCTAAGCATATGAACAAAATGTATAACGATTGCTCAAGAATTGCCCCAGAGTTGTATTTCTGTACCAACATTTCCACCAATATTGTGGTGGTTCTGCAGCTCCTCTTCTGCCCCTCTCATTCACATAGTTCTAGTAGCTGCAGTCCCGCCTGCAAACTAAACCTGGCCTGCACAAGAGAGGAAATCAATGATACTGGGATATGGTGCAGCTTGGGATTGTAGGGCCTGTTGGCTTTACATCCGTAAAAGCATCATTGCCCTTGCTCTCGATTCAAAATCTGAGAGTAGTTAGAATTTGCTTTTCTAGTCAGAAAACTAGAAAGAAAATGTGAACGGAAAATACCACCCAGGCTTCAGTAGGCAGTGCATGACATTTTTTCCCAGTGCAGACATTACTGGGTTTGGTATACTGGGACCTCAGAAGTCCCTCACAATTAAAAAGCTTGATCTGTGTGTGAGATTTCATCCGCCTTCCTTTGTTTGCTCTGGGACTTTCCATACCATTCAACTTTAAAACTGTGCCTTCTTCCTCCCTTCCTAATTAACCCCCTGCATAAACACTGAGAGGAGCCTGAGGAACACGGGAACACAGCTATTTTTGTGTTCATAAAGACGTAGGGAAGGCAGAATTAAAACACGCTGACATATGCACATCACAGCAACTGCTTTCTCTGCATGATCCCAAGGTCTCTGATAGCAATTTTTGACCTTCAAAGATTTAGGCACTTTTATCAAATTAAAAATTTTCCTCACCCAATGAAGAATTTACACTAGGAAATATTTATTGGAGTACCAACATACTTTCTGTGAGTTTGCTTTGTGGTATGTTGCTTATGTGGTGTGTCAGGCCAGCTCTAATCAGTTATCCATGTTTACCATTACGTGACTTTCACCTTCTAGCTCTGTTTGAAGACAGAAATCTTGGATATACATTGGCTTCATTCAATTAAAAAGTAAGTTTGTATGACAAAACATTAAAAACATACCTTAAAATGAGATGCAGATATAGTAACTTTTAATTGGAGTCACAATGACTTTCAGAAGCTCTGAACAGGATGCGCTGGGACATATTTCAGCCTCTGTGCCAGTTGTTCTTGCAGCTCTTTGGTAACACTGTGAACACCCACAGTTTCCAATTTGTAAGGTTATTTCTGCAGTTGCAAACTTGCATCAAACCATAAATAGCAATCACCCTCTTCAGAGCACAACCCAAACAAGTCTCGATTCACCAACAGATTCTCCTTCCTTTTAAAACTTACAGCAAATTTCACTTGATTTTTGCCTCTTCCCTTCTGCTTATATAACCGGGATGATAACATGATTGCAGATGGTTTTTGACATCTGCTGATCAAGCCTCATTTTGCCTCTCTGCCTCTGTTTTGCAACATTTTGGTCAGTGTAACCAACCAACTGAATTGTGAAACAGGAGGGAGGGCTATGTAGGAAAAGAACAGGCCCAGGAAATTTTTGGCTTAGCAGTGCCCACAGTAACAAGCCTTATTACCGAATACAAGTGAATGTCATGATAGTAGATAACATTATCTTTTGCTGAGGTATTTTTGGAGGTATTTCCTTAATGATCGTATTTCACCTACAGTCTGAGGATGATGATGTCTGAAACTAGACAAATATATTATCTAATCCATTTTTCTTTCTAATTAATCTGCATAAACATGCTGGAGTCAAAGCAGTCTCTGATTTCTCCTAACTGTGCAATGATGCCACATTGGTCTTACCTTCAGTTCTAGAATCCACTATGCTGCAGCTGTGTGAGAAGAGATAGATGAATTTTTTTAAAAAATTAGATTGAAAATTAGGGATTTAAAATTTTAATTAATCCAGTTTGAATATAAAGCCAAGCTTGCAGAAAACATATTTCTGCAACATGCAAAAAAAAAAAAAAAAAAAAAAAAAAAAAAAAAAAAAAGGAGGGTCAGAAATGCTAATTTAGGTAGGGCATTACATTTGGAAAGAAAATGGAAACTATTGATCTGCTAATAATATTTTTGCCTATGCTTTGAGCATGGACTGCAATTACATACCTAGTATTTCAGTTCACTACCATCTTCTTCACTGATATGAATGCATCTAAATGAAATGAAAGAACAACAGTAACAAATACAGGTTTTGTATTTCACAACGTTTGAGTGCTATATTTGCTATTGACACAGCAACTCTGAGTAAGTCAAACCATGACTTAGTGAGTGGCATCTTAAATGAAAGATAGTAACAGCCAAAATAAAGACATCCAAAACCCAGTGTGCAGTGCATACCCATCGCAGCATGACTCCTATGTTATATACCTAGAATGTTCTGTCTACTTTACTGAAATGGACTGATGTTCCTTGCTAATGTGGGAGCTAGCAACATGTAAAACATTTGTTTTTTTCTGATAAAATATAAAACAAAATATGTGAGCTAGTTTTGTAAATTACCAAAAAAAAAAAAAAAGACACCATGAGAAAATCCTAATTGCTTAACAAATTACTTGAAAGATGGAGACATCTGTAAAATGTAGTTCCTTCTGTGGTCAGAGAGGTTAGAAAATATGCAGTTAGAATGACATCAACAAGAAGGAAAGTGGAAATGGATTCAAATGTATCTAAACTAGCCTAATTGATTTAACAGAAATTGAGTTGATTCATTACTACCTTGCACTTTTTCCTTATGTAGCTCTCTACCCTTCATATGAGGTAACCATTGAGACTTAGCATTTGCAGTGTGCTGAGCCTCACATCATCCAATGATACACCTCATGTCACAAAAATAACATCAGAAAAATAACATTGCCTTTATGTAGGACAATCCTCCAGGCTCAAACACACGATCAACTTGATTTGGTTTATGGAGCTGCGGTGTGTCAGCTCAGCTCTAGTAGCTGACTGCGTCTGAGATCTAAACTTCCAGCAAACTCAAGGTAGGATGTACAAGCTGCAGCCATGTTGTGGGGAAGAGAGATGCTCTGTGTTCAGTGGAGAAGGAAAGTTCCTCACGTACTAACATATACACTTGAAAGACTGTATGTAGTAAAATTTTCAAAACTTGCATCCACAGTGAATATTTCCAAAATTCCTGGAAATGCCTGCCAAACTCATTCAAGTCCCATAAAAGTCTTGGGTAATGAAGGATCAGTCTGCCTGCTCTGTCTCATCAGGTGTCTTAGGTGAATTTGCTAGGGTCTATCAGATATCTGTGGTGGTAGTCTTTTGTATGATGTCAGCCCTCTGCCCACTGGAGCACCCATCAGGACACAGGGAACTTCAGTTCTTAGACAGTCACAATGTGGAGACAAAAGCAGTGGGTTTATGAAATTCTTGTTGCATCTTGGATGTGTAGAAGTGGCAGATCCATAGAGGTAAAAAAGAAAGAAATTTCTTCATGGGTTAGGCCAGGAGGATAATAGGGTTCTAGTCCCTTCTGCCTTGATTATTTTTACTTTCAATTTGGGGAGTGTCTATCAATTGTAATTATAAGAATACTCTTTTATATTTTATTCTGTTCCTTATACAAAGAGCGTATCATTTGGTATAGCTACTGCCAATCACACGCCGTTCCTCTTTTCTTGGCTGCTTCCCATGGAAGAACTTTTCCTTATACCTTGTTTAGTTTTATAGCACTTTTCCTTCAAACATGCCTTTATCTAATTTCATTTACCTAAGACTGGAGCCTTTCTAAAAGTTCATGTCCCTCTTAGATACTTACAGGATAAAAGTTACAGGACAGTTACAGCTATAGAAATGCTGGCACTCAAAAAGTTAGCACGCTTGATATGCACTACTTTCTACCAGACAGGCAAGTACTAACCACTGCCTCTCTAAAGGATGCTCAAATGAATAACAAGGGATTGACCTGGCCCTTGCACAGACATTTGGACTGGTTCATTCCAGTTACCTACAGAGGCAATGCAGGAGTTATACCAATGTTGGCACTCCAACTCTGCTTCCATCTGATCCCAGGAGGTTACTATTTTTTGAAAGTGGTGCTGAACAACAGCCTCATTGGCTCAGCTACTGAAATGAAACAGATTGTCTTTGTCTCACATACTTATGCATGAAAAGTTTGCTCCAGTCTTGTATTTACAGTGCTTTGCTAGGTAATTTCTAATTCAGTGCCTTTTGAGCACTGCCTGAGTGCTCAAATTCTCTGCCTGAGATTGCAGATATCTCATTACATCAGTAATTATTGCTACTAAATCTCTATTATTTTTATTCTGTTTTGACTGGTAATGATTGAACCAGATTCCTTTAGATTATTTAATGAAATTTTGAAACTAATCTATATAATAATAAGTTACTAGAGAGACTTTCAAAGGAATTTAAAAGTCATGGTGGGTCTGTTTTCAGGGATGATTTACACGGTGGAAGAAGGAGCTGTAAAGGACAGCTGCCATACTTAGGAAAATCGGTACGGTTGGTAAAAGGCAGTGAAACCAAGTTTCCGAGTGAATCATTCAGGCTGTGAAATAAGCAGTAGACACTGTGGCAGAAACCATGAGCTCTCTTTGCCAAAGCACATATAAAGACACTATCCAGGTTTTAGCCCAAGGACAAGTTTTAACTGATACCAGCTGCAGAGGGGCAGGTGAGGGGCTGTTAAAAAACTTCCTGCCTTTCATGGCAGAGGGGATACCTGCAGGCTGACATATCCCTTCACATAATATGGGGGAGCTGTAAAAAATAAGTGGCCACTGGGTGGATAAAGACACTGCAGGCTGTACAGCACCTACACCTTCAGGACCTCTTCAGACTTTTAATGTGCACCACAAGCCACCTGGTCAAATCAGTGAATGTCCCACCATATTAATGTTTCCAGCATATTAATGTTAGGATGTTCCTGAGTCCTTTTCTATAAGGACATGTTATTTATTAAAAAAAAACCAAAAAAACAAAAAAACAAAACAAAAAAAAAACCACAGCAGATTAAAACATGGGATAAAAACTACAATTCTGTTTTTAAAGACACCAGAAATGTGATGAGCACTGCTGTCCTATGGAGAAAGGGTATACAACTATGTCTGCATAACAGAAGATGTGGTTACCAGGGATTGCTGAGTATATGAAGCCTGCAGCCCTACAGAGTAAAAACCTGCAGTTTAAAAGGATAAATAATTCTTGTGAAAAAGAAATGTGTTTCAAATTGAGGAAGACACCTATTTTCTTCCACTTGAGTCTTATTATTTTTAGCTAACCTTGGTTGTCATTAGTCACATAATAAATTAATCTATAAAAATTGCTAAATCTGTATTTGATATGGATTGTCTCTATAAAAAGCTCAAGATGAGATACATTTTCTTCCCTCATGCTGTATCTGTCACTCCACCAATTTGGAGATAGCTTTAATGTGGTTTGGGTATAGATTTGAAATGGAAGACAAGTGGAAGGTGTTTGTGGTTTTTTTCAAGGAATGTGGCACCTTCTTATTTATTTTCACATTCCAGAGAGGCAATAAATTAGATAGACTCTCTCATCTGTATTTTTCTGTCCATTCCTCCTGGCTAAGTGCTGCTATCAGATCCTCATGCCACAGACTCTTCCCTTGGCTGTCCTAGCTAATCCGGGAAACAGTGGCTGATTTAGTACCCGGACTGTCATGTGCACAAAGGTGGATGAGTTAACCTGTGATTCTCCTTGCAGTGCACTGACAGCTACCAAGCAGTTCTGGTCCTCCTGTCACGGCTGCCACTGCTGGAAAACAAACTGGGCTTCTAGTGCAGTTCTCCCATTTGTATAAAAGCTGACCTGTTGGCAGATATATCATTTTGCACGTCTGACACACAGCCTTGTAGCAGATGGCTTTGAAGTAACCTTTTTGATAGTTACTCTTTTTTATGAGTCTTTGTTTGTAAGTTGAAATAGTAATCAAAGAAATAGAATAGCAAAACTAAAAGACAAGGGCTGTTATTCAGGCTTTTTCAAGTACTTATATGTTAGGTTAAATGTTTTAAATTGTTTGAACAGGTAGACCTTGATATACATAAACCAGAAACTCTTTTAGTATCTGAATTGCTTTGTTGCCATCAAGTGGTTTAAGGAGGCATTTCACGGCATCATGGTTTGATAAACCAAAAGAATTGAAGTTACACCAAATCAACTAAAATTAAGGAAAGTTGATTCAAAATGCAAACAAAATTGTGTGGCAGCTTTTCTTTGGAATGGCACTGAATGATTCTGATGCTAGTGAACATCTTGCACTCCAGTCATAGTGATTAGAAACAACTGCTGTTGTAAGAGAAAATGCCATTAATTTATTTATTTTAACTTTCAGTTTCTTGGCCAAGCACAAGACTTGGGGGTGTTTGTTGACAAGAAGCTCTACATGAGCCAGCAATGTGCACTCACAGCCCGGAAAGCCAATTGTACCCTGGGCTACATCAAAAGCAGCATGGCCAGCAGGGCAAGGGAGGTGATTCTTCACCTCTATTCCACTGTCATGAGACCCCACCTGGATTGCTGTGCCCAGCCCTTGGGTCCCCAACATCAGAAGGGTATGAAGATGCTAGAGCAGGTCCAGAGGAGGCCACCAAGATGATGAGAGCACTGGAGCAGCTCTTCTGTGAAAACAGATTAGGAGAGTTGGGGTTGTTCAGCCTGCAGAAGAGAAGGCTCTGGGGAGAACTTCTAGGAGCCTTCCAGGCTCTGGGGAGAACTTTTATGAGCCTTCCAGTACCCAAAGGGGGCCTACAATAAAGCCAGAGAGGGACTTTTTATGGGGACATGTAGTGATAGGAAAAAGGGTAATGGCTTTAAACTAAGCAAGAATAGGTTTGGATTAGACATTAAGAAGAAATTCTTCGCTGTGAGGATGGTGAATCACTGGTACAGGTTGCTCAGAGTAATTGTGTATGTGCCTGGAAGTGTTCAAGCCACACTGGGTAGGGCTTTGAGCAACAAGGTCTAGTGGACGTTGTTTCCGCCCATGGCAGGGGGTTGGAACTAGATGACCTTTAAGCTTCCTTTCTTGATATTTGCAAGAGAATGTTATAGGCAGATGTTATCCAGCACTGTAATTAAGTCAATGACTTTTCTGAATTATCATAATGTTTTTTTCAGCATCTGAATTCTGTTAAGTCAATGCTGATGCTGTTTATGTTTTTGAGGAGTTTTTGGGGTTTTATCTACACGTACTTGCTCCTTATGATTAATCTTACCCTTTTTCAGTCTCCTGTCACTCTCATTATGTTGACAAGCAATGCTTCTTAAAGCACTATATCCTCAGCTTTTGTTTCTATTTCCTTACAAAATTTTAAGGACAGAAGAATTTTACTTACTATAGAGGTCCTAAGATTCATATTCTCAGATTGTAAAAGCCCTTGTGAGAAGCAAAAGAAAGGCCTTTCTACTTATTAGTTTTATCGATTTTTTTTCCAGCTCACCAGTGAAATTTCTGGTGTAGTATATTAATGTCATTTAATGGTAAATCACCTCTTTCATTATTTCCACATTTTTTTCTTCCCAAATACAGCACAATGATTCTGGGATTTTGCTACAGATGGAACTGGGAGCAGTCAAACTTACAAGACATGAGACTTAGAGGAAAAAATAAAGAAGCTCTTAGTATAATCCAGCTTTACACTTTATGTAAGCCCCACACAGACTCAACTTAAAAGTTCCTATTTATACGTAGTCTGACAAAGGATGATGTAAAGAAAACAAAGGAAAATTATGTACTTCTGATTCTAATGAAATTATTTTCCTTGTGATACAATAAAACAGCCAAGGATGACTTTAAGAGGCATTGGTTGAAGGCTAGATAGCTAATTCATACAGTAATATTTGATTTCATACTTAGCCATTTTTGTGTTCATAAATTGAGCACTAATAGATTCAGTGTGCAAGAAAGAATAGATCCTTGGAAAATTAACTGCATTGATTCATAGAGTGCATGAAAATAGCTATTTGTGAGTATTTGATATATAATATGTATAGTTTCTTCTGAAGAAGAAAAATGTGTTTGTAGTTGCAGTTTAGGATGTCTGGCAGTTTGACTAGATTTGATTCTTAGAATCAGATTTTCAACATGTGGAAGCCAATTTACAAGGCCTAATGTCTTCCCAAGAACAAGTACTAATAATTGCAGGAAAGATTTCTAGTTTTTTTTCTGCCTGCAAAGTCAGCTACTCTGGCAAATAAAATGAAGCAGTCCAGATGGAGGTGTAGCTCATTTAATTCTGTATTTAAGCACGTTTTAGAAAAACTATTTTTTCATAGAATAAGTTGAGTTGGAAGGGACCCATCAGGATCATGGAGTCCAATTCCTGGCCCTGCACAGCTTTATCCCCAAGAGTCACATGTGCCCCAGAGTATTGTCCAAATGCTTCTTGAAATCTGGTTGCTGTGCTGTGACCACTTCTCAGGAAAGCCCATTCCAGTGTCCAACTCTGGGTGAAGAACCTTTTTCTAATATCCAAACTAAACCTCCCCTGACACAGCTTCGGGCCATTCCCTCAGGTCCTGTCACTGGTCACCAGTGAGGAGAGATCAGTGTCTGCCTCTCCTCTTCCTCTCACAAGGAAGTTGTAACTGCAGTGAGGTCTCCCCTCAGTCTCCTCTTCTCCAGGCTGAACAGACCAAGTGACTTCAGCCACTCTTCATGAGGCTTCCCCTCAAGGCCCTTCACCATTTTGATTGCCCTCCTTTGGACACTTGTTAATAACTTAATGTCTTTCCTATATTGTGGCACCCCAAACTGCCCCCAGCACTCGAGGTGAGGCCGCCCCAGTGCAGAGCAGAGCAGGACAATCCCCTCCCTTGTCCGGCTGGTGATGCTGTGCCTGATGCACCCTAGGACACGCTTGGCCCTCCTGGCTGCCAGGGCACTGATGGCTCGTGTTCAACTTTCTGTCAATTTCCTTTTCCCCCTTGCTGCTTTCCAACATCTCATTCCCCATTCTGCCAGTACATCCAGGGTTGCCCTGTCCCAGGTGCAGAATCTGGCACTTTTTCTTGTTGAGCTTCATATGTTTGGTGACTGCCCAGTCCTCTAATTTGTGTACGTCTCTCTGTAGTTCTCTCTGCCTTTAAGGGAGTCAATAGCTCCTCCCACTTTTGTTTATGTAAACTCAGATTTTACTCTGCTGTTAGCCCTTTTGTTAGCCCTCTTTCAAAAAGAGATACCTTTTGAATCCACTGCATAGGTTGGCTACAGGTCAGAGAAGCACTGGCAGACCTACATTGATAAGAGGCAGGTATTTACACATGAGAAAAATATCTTTTTTTTTTTTTGAGCACAGACTGAGATTCTGGTTTCACATGACTTTAAGAGGCGGAAAAGCTTCTTTCTAACCTAGTCCTCTATACATACTCTTATATAGAGTGGCTCACAGGTTTTCTTTTTTTCTCTTTTTCTTTTTCTTTTTCTTTTTCTTTTTCTTTTTCTTTTTCTTTTTCTTTTTCTTTTTCTTTTTCTTTTTCCCACAGTTACCTTTTCTATGCTTCTTAACTCATATAATATGACTTATAATACAGAACATTTAATGGCTGATGAGTGCAATAGGAGATGGAGAGATAAAATACATGTTTAGAGGACAGACTGGTACAAAGAGCAGATAAGATGATATTTATATAGTGAAAAGACACATATATTGAAAAGGTAGTGTTGTGGCGAAGGCTGACTAGATACCTCTAATTTACCTCCTTCTATTCTTGAAAAAGGTAGGATTTTCCAAGTGAAAGGTAGTATATTTAAGATGAAAAAGAGCAAATGGCCCAAGTGCATAATAAATCCCAAATAATTCATTGGCAGAAGAACTCAGAATATAGAGAGTGGAACACCTTAAGAGGCCCTAAGTCTGTTCTCAAGGAAGGAGCGACAGAACTGAGGTAATGAGTTTAGCAGGATTCAAGGGGGAAGAGACATTTACCTAAATAACTAAAACACTCATATTTATGTTTGTATTTTAGAAAATCCATAGTCGCAGCCTTATAATGAATAGCACATTAGAGAATACTAATTTTAGTTTAAGCTTTAATTTATAAAGCAATGAAAATGAAGAACTGAAGGGAGGCATTGAAAGGTGAGATTAACAAAAAAGATAAAGTATTGCAACTGATAAATAAGCAGGCTAGTTTAATAAGAAAAAAGCAACCATCTGGAAAGAATGGCAAATTTTTCTTGAGCAGTCGAAAGTGGAAGGCCTGCCACCTTCTGCCTTTCATCCCGGAACACTGAGACAGAGAATGAGACCCTCACTGAATAAGGTGTGCTTTGTTGCATGGCTAAAGGCAGACTTTTGTCACTCTCCCTAAGACCAGGCATATGCCTGAAAGCAGTCAGTACCACGGCAAACAATTCACCAGTCAGGAGTGGTGTCATCAGAACCAGAGGTCCAGGGAATACTTTGTGTTTGATTGATTGCTGAGAAACAGCATAGGCTTTCTGAACAGGGCCTGCTCAGTAGAGGCTGATTGGGCTGCAAATAAGGGGCTTAATGGAGAGGACTGAAATTAAAGTTTAATTTTGGAAAGCAGAAGAAAAAGGAAGTTTGAGTATAAAGGGCATGGCATTAGTGAAAAGCCTCCGCCAGGCTGTCATCTGGAATGGACACTCTGGGAACAGGAATAAAGAAAGGTAGAGAGATTGTGCAACACTTGGAGGGAAAAGTAAGATAGGTTTCGGCTACAATTTAGCTGTACCAATTAATCAGAAAAGGTTGCAGTGCAGGAAAAAAAGGCTAAAACAGGAATGCACAATCATCCCCCTCCTCCTCCAGTTAAATAGTCCCTTATGTTTGAAGAGGTGGTATGGATTTTGTCATATCTCCCCATGGCCTCAGGAATTAAATACACAAGACAAGGTCCAAATAATCCAGTATATTTCACCCAAGGTTTTCAATGTAGTTCTCCATAAAGGATTATAAAAACAAAGAATAGTATTGAAAGGTTTGTATATTACAGTTTGATGCACAGAATCAATGTAGCATGGCTGGATATGTTTTTCCAATCAATCTATATTGTTCTCTGCTCTGGGATGGTCAAATACGGTACACAGATCTTGCATAAACCTGTGAAAGAGAATAAAGATGAAACAAACTATCTTGACTTTGTTTATGTAGTAGTTCAAAAACTGTAATAGGCATTTTTAATGCATATGATTACAAATATACATTATAAATTTCCCTACTATAACGAAAAACTTGATACAAGCAGTCACAGTAGTGAATAGAAAAGTGCAGTATGTGAGCAGTTTCTTTTGAATTTTTAAAGTTTATTTTGCCACATCAGCACATCTAATGCCTGCATAAAAAGTCTCTGAAAAAGGAAAGGAGTTTGAATCGTAGAATTGTTGAGGCTGGAAGTGACCTCTAAAGGTCAAATTGTCCAATCCTCCTGCTCGAGCAGGTCCATCTAGAGCTGGTTGCCCAGGACTATATCCAGATGGTCTTTTATAATCTCCTCAGCCACAACCTCCCTAGTCAGCCTGTGCCAATGCTTGGTCACCATCACAGTGAAAAATTGTTTCCTGAAGCTTAAAGGCAACATCCTGTCTTTCAGTGTGTGCCCATTGCCTCTGGTTCTGATGCTGGGCACCACTGAAAAGAGCCTGGCTTTGTCCTCTGTGCCTGCCCTTCAGGTATTTCTACATATTGATTAGATCCTTCTGAGTGTTCTCTTCTCCAGGCTGAGAAGTCCCAGCTCTCTCAGCCATTCCTTGTAAGAGAGATGCCCCAGTCCCTTCATTATCCTAGTGGTACTTTGCCAGACTATTTCTAATATGTCCACCTCCTTCTGGGGACCCCAGAACGGGAACCAGCACTTCACGTGTATCCCCACCAATGCCGAGTAGAGGAGAAGGATCATTTCCCTCCACGTGCTGGCAATACTTCCCCTAATGCAGTCTAGGATCCTTTAAGCTTTCCCTTGCTGTGAGGGCATATGGCTGGCTCATGTTGAACTTGCTGTCAGCCAGGACTCCTGTGTCTGTTTCTGTCAAGCTACTTTCCATCTGGGTGCTGCCCAGCCTTCCCTGGTGGTTGGGTTGTTTTTCCTCAGGTGCAGGACTTTTCCTAGTTGAATTTCAGGAGGTTCCTGTCAGCCCGTTTCTCCAGACTGTCAAGGTGCCTCTGCATGGCAGCATCAGCCACTTCTCCCAGTTCTGTGTCATCAGCACCCTTGCTGAGGAAGTGCTCTGTCCCATCACCCAGACCATTAACGATGGTGTTAAATGGGACGGAGCACACCCTGGTATACACACTAGTACTTACTGGCCTCCAACTAACCTTTTTCCAATGATCACCACCCTTGGGCCCAGCCATTCAGACAGTTTTTCATCCACCTCACTGTCCGCTTATTCAAGCCCTTACTGGGTTCTTTATGATGATGATTTTTTGGCAGACAGTGCCAAAGATCTTCCTGAAGTCTAGGGAGACAACATCAGATGCTGTCTCCTCATTTACCAGGCCAGTGATTTCACTGTGTAAGTTTATCAGATTGCTGAAACATGAATTCTTCTCCTTTTCACTAAAGATGAAAATCTTTGAAACCAGAGACTTGCCGATACTGTTTGGCAGTATTTCTCAAGGATTCAAATTATAAATAGATAAGACTGTATTACCCAGACACAGACTAATTTTTCACTTTCCAGGAGAGATCATAGTCATTTATGCTAAGTAAAAAAAATCCGAAAATTTATATCTTTCATGACTGTAACTACTCTAAAACATGGAGCTCAATGGAAAACCAAGCTTACACTCCAGTGCTATATCACTCTGTCAGAATTAGGCATGAAAAGCCTAATTTTCTAGCCTAAAAGCTAGCCAGTTGCATAGTTCTAGGTGTTTCCATGTGTATAGCTAAAAAAAAGAAAAAAACCTCACCTGAAATATAAAGCATGACTGAGAATGCCTGTTAAAGAATTACTGCAAAGAAGAGTTGCCATAAAGATGCTGCAGATTATACTGAATAACCCAAAAGAACTCTGCAAGAAGAATCAAGCTTGAAATAATTTAACTGTGTTTTACAACAAAATATGCTTTGGTGATTATTCATACCTGTAGAAACACAAGTATTAAATATAAACATTATTACCAAATGTAGTAATGATTGGGTCATCATTGAAGCTCTGATGCTGGTAAAACTCTCCACAAAAGCCAAGGCACATCCTTCTGGCTAAGTCATTAAAACAGGTGGTTTTGTTTCACCCCTTTCTTAATTTTAGAATGTCTTTGCTTAGTTTTAAGACCTAATATATAAAGAAAAGTTACAATTTGCAATGCATGATCGCTATCAGGAGAAGAAATGTCTCTTTGTGGGGCCAGGGGAAGGCAGGTTTTTCATATTGCAAATATTCTTCCAGACAGATGCAGAGTTTCTTGAGAGATAATCTGATGATCCCTGCTCTGTCTTTCCTCTTTTAAATACAGCTCAGCTGATGACTCAGCTCTTCCACAATCTCTATTGCCATCTGTTTTGATTTAGAAATTAGTTTAAATTACAGATATGATTTTGATCTATTCTTCCTTTTTCCTTCTGTTTTTGAAGTAATGCATTTATAGGAGGAAAGGAAGAAAGAAATTACACCATCTGATTAGCAAATGTCAGTAAAAGATGTAATCATTTATTACTGTCAGAACAACTTAATTCTTCTTCCTCATTTTCTTCAGGCAGCCTTAGAGGAGTATTTTATTACTTTTGATTTCATAGAGAGCATTTGCTGAGGTTGTTTTGTCAGCTCAACTAGTCAATTGTATAACAAACGAGAGACTATTGAATGAATTCTAAATTTCTAATAAACATCTAACTGACAGGCATTTGTGCCAGTATGGCTGGGTTAGCTGTCACTATGAGGTCTCATGGCCACATTTCAGGCTTCTGAAAGCAGCACCCAGTGGTTGCCCATCAGCGGCACAAAGAGTTCGTGTTGTCACCCCTGCATGTTGCAGGAGCAGAGGGCACAAAAGGGGTCTGTCTTGTCAGTGTTACTTGTTCTGTGAAGCTGTTCCCGTCACTGGGCTCCAACAGACCTCCGCCTTTTTCCCCTCTGCAACGTGCATCGGACCACAGGATATAACTAAGTTATATGCTTGTGCTTGCTCTGAATTTTTAGTATATACTTGGTAAGATCTCCCCAATAGATTTAAAAACTTGAAAGACCACTGCATGTTTTCCTGTTTCCATTCCCACTCGTTTCTTTGCTGATGATTTCTATTAAAGTTATTTGTAAAAAGCACATCTGTTTTGTTGAATATTTGGACACTGGAAAATCTCAGAAGTTTCTGTTCTTCTAGACAAGTATATATAACCACAGTGATGCTTTTATGATTTGAAATAACTTAGAACCATAAATTCAGGAACAAGAAAAGAAGATGATGTTGCAACGCTAATTTTCATGGCCATAGATCTTGTAAGACTACCGTAAACTTGTTTGTAGTAATCTTTACTTTGGAAATAGATGAAAGAAAAAAACCAGCAGTATTAACTAAAGATCAGCAAGGAGATAAAGAACATGTCCACGAGGAATAAATGAAAGAAATATTGACTTATAGTTAACAAATTCTTACATACATCACATAATTATTTGTGGATGATAAACTGTTCTAAGCGTTTAGTTGGCAGCAGATGAAAAAGAAGCCTGCTGTTGATTCTGGCAGAGAACCCTAACATTACTCAGCAACATAGTTAGGAGTATTGTAAATACAGCATATGGAAAAACCTACAAATGACTCTTTGGATGCGTAAGTGATTAAAATTCTGTGTACTTATTGTGTAAGGTCAGCTGTAAACACTTACTAAACTTGAGTCTTTGACATCTCAGCTGCTTACTCCTGCTTCTTTTCTTGGAGTATCTCCTCTTATTCATCTAAGCAAGAATCTTTTAAAGAGTTCTCTGATTGTGTCCTGGTAGAGATGAACAGCAGATCTCCTAATTGTTCTGCCCACTGGCTCAATTTTACCTTCCTGGATGTCAGTGGCCCTGTCTAGAACATGAAATGAAGTGGGTTCTCAGGTGAGCCACTGTCATGACAGCAAAGACCATTTACATCTCAGACTGTGTACAGCATCTTTGAGCATTTTTTTAAAAATGGAAGGTGCTAGAGATGGTTGTGAATGTAGAAAAGTTATTTTAATATTGGAGGTTTTTTATTTGGAAAATGGAAAGAAAGAAATTTCACCCAAACATGATGAAGAATTTCTTTACTCTGGGGGTGACTGTGCACTGGAACAGGTTGCCCAGAGAGGCTACGGAGTCTCCCTCTCTGGAGATATTCAAGAAGTACTTGGACACAATCCTGTGCCAAGCTGTGCCAGAGCTCCTGTCCCATCTTTTGGGACACTACCAGCTGCCAGAAAGCTTCATTTCCACCCCAATAAAAAGAAGGCAGCAGCACTTATTATGGAAGAGTACAAGATGTGGCTATACTACCATAATGAAAGACTCACAGTAATGAACAACAGCAAGATACATTCCTTATGACATCTTTTTACTCATTAAAAAAAACCCCAAAACCAACCAAAAATAGTAGGAAGTTAATTTAAGGCAGACTTTTGTTTAAGACAATTATTCAAATAATAATTAGTGTCTTCATTTAAATAGGATTAGCTGTAATTTTGGTAATGTTCATTATAATCAAATGTTGGTATAAATTAGTCTAAAATATTTGCAACTCATTGAGATTGAGAGATTTCAGTATGAGTGTCAAGTTTGCATTGAGGATCTATGGATAATGATTAGATTGAGAAACATGTATGAAAATTGTAGTCCAGTCAGGGAATAAGTGTATTGAATTAATTTTAAGCCTTTTGTCACAGTACCAGAAAAAAAGCAGGTTTAGCTCTGATGTAACTGGGTGGAGGAGAATGAGCTGCTATGCAGGAGTGGTTTCATGAACCCACTAAATAAGACAGAGACACGACTGACCAATAGGTGTGGGTGGGAAAAGTGATTTGAGTCACTCTAGCCTGTAGTTAAGCCATAGTTCAGGTGTAGAGATAGGGGACATGCTGTGTCACTGTTTATTTGTCAGATATGCTGCCTCTGGTCATGGGTAATACCATGTGCTTCAGGGAAAGGAAACTTGTAATAGGGGACCAGTGTGCTGCAAATAAAGATTCTTTCCTGTAGCAAGCTGTCATCATGCAGTAGTAAAACTCTGTGATGCTGTCGTGGTTTTAAGTCCAGTTGGAGATGAAACACCACACAGCTGCCCACACAACCCCACCTCTCTTCCCCTAATCCTGGTGGAATGGGGAGGAAAATCAAAGTAAATCTTGTATGCTGAGATAAGAAGAGTTTAATAATTGAAAATAAAGTAAAATGTAATAATAATGACAAATAATACCAATAATAATGATAATAAAATGGGATAAAACAAGTGATGCACAATGCAATTGCTGAACACCCACTGATCAATGCCAGACATCCCTTCCCAAAACTAGATCAGCTCCACTTCTGGATAATTCCCCCCCAGTTTATATACTGGGCATGATGCTCTCTTCCTTTGGTCAGTTCAGGTCACCTGTCTCCCAGCTGTGGTGTCTCTCAGTTTCTTTTGTGCACCTGCTCACTGGTAGAGCGTGAAACAAGTGAAAAAAACCAAAAACAAGTCCTTGACTTAGGTTAAAGACTACTTAGTAAAAACCAAAACATCAATGTGATATCAACACTATTCTAATTCTGAATCTAAACCATAGCACTGTAACAGCTAGTGAGAAGAAATATTAACTCTACACTAGCTGAAACCAGGAGAGATGCAAATATACATATTTATCTTATGCAGTGAATTATTATTTTATTATTTCAATTAACATGTATAAGTTAGTAATGGAGTAGCATGACAGAAGTCAATAATCATCATGTACAGCTGGATTTAGTTTTGACCTTCATGCAAAGGGTCTGTTGCCCAACACACGTGAGAATACCCAGGGGTTCCCAGCCCGTGTAAAGGATACTGATCTCAAAGAGAGGAATATACCTAATGCTATCACAGCAGCTGAACAGACAGCAGTTTTTGCAGCTCCATTAATTGTTTCCCCTGATACCAAGTGATCATGTAGCCTGGCTACTAATGAGGTGTCAGGCTTTCATCTCCTACTTTCCCTGCTCTTCCCCAATTCCTGCAAAATTTGTGAAAGGAAATGCACATCCATTTCCATTCTCAACATGTGGCTAACAGTTGTTTCCAACTTTCTGGTGTGTTCCTTTGGCACCTAGCAGAGGGATAGGGTTGGTAAGGAGTGGAGGACAAGGATGCCACTGCCCATCCTTACCCAGAAAGGAGCAGGCAGTTCAAGGTTTACTGTGTTTTGCAAGAAGGACACCCGTCTGGCAGTGATGGTGAGAGGAAGGTAGGTCCCTGTCCATCCTCTCAGAGAAGCTCTGTCTCCTGAAGGGGTTGGTAAAGGATGGGACCTGCCCTCACCTGCTTCTCTGGAGCTGAGTGGGCTCCAGAGAGGCACCCTGCACTGAGCCCATGGGGAGATGTGGTGGTCGAGTGCCTGCTAACAGAGCTCACTTGGACTCAGATGTCAGCCCAGCCTGGGCTTCTTAATCATGAGAGCAGATGTCAGAGGTGGCTGGAGGGGTTGCCCACAACAGGGCGTGACCTAGGGGCTACAGGGTGGCCAGGCTGGCAGGACACTAAGGGTGGCAGGACACCTGGGGCAAGAGCAAGGGTATGAGCCCTCTCCTTAAATGCAGCTCCCAAACAAGGTGGGGAGGAACCAAGAGGCTCTTTCTCCCTTGGCTGATCCAGGGTGCCATGGCACAGGCAACTAAAGCTCTCTGCAGATAAAAGAGGCCGTTTCAAGCACCTCAGTGTCTTCAGTACTGCAGGGTAGCACTGCTCCATACCTCAGACATCCTTTCTCCTTTGCTCTTGCTGAGCTTTCCCAGGGGCAGGGTGATGGCTGGGGGCTGGCAGGACAGTCCCCTGTCACCTTTCCTTTTCCCGCACATCTGTGCCCAGCCAGCCACTATTTGCTCTGAAATATTTGTTTTGAAAAGTGAGGTGACACTGGCTGAAAGACACTGCAGAAACCACTTCAGAGTTACTTGGGGAACAGCAGCAAGATCTTAAGTAAAGCTCTTTTTGTTAAGTAAAGAAGTACAAGGACAGGAATGGATAATGCAGGAATAATTGAAGATTAGAGAAAAAGAAAGACAAAGCCCCTGAGCTTTGACCAGAAAATCCCTATTTTTTCAACAATATTCTCTTACTGTGTAACTAAATTGTGAAAATACTGCCATCGTCTGGATGATTAAAAATATAATCCTGATTTTCTTACTACTGTTTGGGAAAAAAAATTGAGAAAGTCCCAGCAAATTTCTGCCTAAATAAAAATTCTGCCAAATTACAACAACAAATAAACAACTAGTTTTGGAGATGGAGAACTGTGGCTGTACCTGTAATAATCTGTGGCTGTAATGATGTCAGATTTACAGAGCAATTCAGGTAGCTGTGTGTTGGCAGGTTCTCTGTGAAGGAGGGGGGCAGATAACCTTATTGAAGCATAAAGTGCTTGTCTGTCTTAACAGCTCTTACAGAGCTTTCCTAATTTTGAGAGAAATTTTAAAAAAAGTGCATGAAGCTTTATAGTTTTCTTCTAAATGTAATCTTTATTCGGAGGTGTGTTTTTTTGAACTTGGAACCTGATTTTTCGATGGTATTTCCTCCACACTCCTTCTTTTCCTCTATTTCTTGCTTCCAGTGACAGCCAAACTTGTAGGTGTTTACGCATTAAAAAATTACTAGTATTAAATATTGCCACAGACTGAAATCTCATACCACCTTTGAGGCATAAGACTTGTAAAAATTAGTGTTTCAAGTATTTTTAGGCAATGTATGAAACTTGGTTCTGCTTATTACCTCTGTACTCAGTAAAAGGCAGTGGCTTAATTACTTTTTAAAATACAAAAGATCCTTTCATGCATGTGCTTGAGCAAGTTTATTAAATGAACTGAACCTTCGTTGACTTCTTAAATTAACAAGGGTATAAATGACTTGAAGAAGGGAAGCCCGCTTTCTTTTTTTGTGCATTAGAGAAAAGCACAACCTTCCTACATTAAAAAATAAACAGACTTATTAATTCCTTGACATTTGAAGTCAATCCAAATGGCACACTGCCAAGATAGATAAAACGAGAAAACTCCACATTTTGTATTCATTCCTACTAATCTAGAAAATATATGGCTCTCCAAGGAAGGCTGTGAAAATGTCTTGGGAATACTAAACAGAAAAACTGTGTAGTTTCAGAAGAAATCCTTCCACAGAGGGACTTGATTACCACAGCATAATGAGATTGTCAGCAAGCTTCAAAGGATCAACTTTCTACAGTCTTTGTGAAACTTGGAGTTGCTGACTGAATTTCACTTGCCATGTCTGTATTTGAGTATACAGTATATTTCTTACATACAGGATATAATATTTACACATATATATATATACACATATATAAATTATAGGAATAAAGAGGAGAGAGAGAGGAACTTAAATCTAAAATGTTGGTGGCTCCAGCAGGATAAAACTTGTGAAAGTGATTGCAATAATTGATCATCATATTTAAACCCCACCATTTGCTATTGCATACTTGTTTGAGGAGTTTCCTTACCAGTCTATATACGTTAAGCAGTCTGAAGCAGCTAACCCTTCTTCATATGTAGAGCAATTAGGAAATAACTAGTAGCTAAAAGCTAGCAAATAAAAATCAATGTATTTTTATAAAAGGTGATTATCCAGTCCAATATGAAATTGCTCAATGGAGGTGGTGAACACAATGTATCCTTCAGGGGAGGACAGAGGTGGTACGGATAATGTCGTTACAAACTTGTGTAAGTCCAGATAAGATAACCACTACAAACTATAGGAACTTTCTTGTCCCAGAGCTAGGTGATCAAACACCACCAAAGTTAGCAAAGCTCAGAAAACAAGTATTGGGAACTGCACTTGGTTGTAGTCAGTAGTATTACATCATAGATCATACATCTATGATGTGATACTGACAAAAGTCCGAAATAGAATAGATGAGGTTTAGAACTTTAGAAAGTTTGGAAGTTTGAATTTTAGAAATAAATATGCAAAGTGTAAGCTTGGCTTTGAAAAAAATGTTTGCTTGCTACTGTCTTTCTCAAGGACAACTTATATGCCAGGTAAAGTGAAATACTGAGCTAGGAATGTTGGAATAATGAACTCATGGGCTGTTATATATCAGCTGGCATGTGGGAGTAGCCATGATGTGACATAGAGGCAATGAGTTATGGGGCTGGTAGTGTTTTGGAAAAGATCAAACATCCCTTTCCTTTCTGCTAAAAAATGCAAGCAAAGATTTTGCGGTCATATATATCCGTGGAGGATTGTGAGGTCTTTTGCAATAAATTTATTTTAGTAATAAATATTTTCATTCTTAAGGATGAATGGTTGTTCTGTTTTGAGAACCAACTTCACTGTTGTTTGTGGTACTTCAAGAATTTTCCCTGCCTCTGCTTTTTTCCTACCTGACTATTGCTGCTTGCAGATTTCAAACACCCAAATTAGGACTAAAGAAAGAGAGAGAGGCTGCCAGTCCTGCTAAGACGGTTTAGGCTGGGGTAGAGTTAATATTCTTCACAGTAGCTACTATGGGGCTGTGTTTTGGATTTGTGCTGAAAACAAAACTGTTGATAACACAGAGATGTTTTAGCTGTTGCTGAGCAGTGCTCACAGCATCAAGGCCTTTTCTGCTTCTCACCCCATCCCACCAGTGAGCAGCTTGGGGTGCACAAGGGCTTGGGAAGGGACACAGCTGGGACAGCACCCAAGTGACCAAAGCGGTATCCCACACCATATGGTGTCATGCTTGGCCTTTAAATCTGGGGAAGGAAGGAAGGGAGGATGTTGGGAATGATGGCATTTGTCTTCCCAAGTCACAGCTATGCATGATGGGGCCCTGCCCTCCTGGAGATGGCTGAGCATCTGCTTGCCTATGGAAGTGGTGAATGAATTTCTTGTTTTGCTTTGCTAGTATGTGCAGCTCTTGCTTTCCCTATAAAACTCTCTTTATCTCAACCCATAAGTTTCTCACTTTTACTCTTTGCAGTCTCTCTCCCCCATCTTGCTATGTGGGGCTTAGTTGCCAGCAGGGATTAAACCAGGACACCTGGCTCTTCTGCCTGGCATCCCAGGAGGTCCAACTGCCCACACCAGGAAAAGAGAAGTTTCACAGTCATAAGGGGTGAGGAGCACCCAGAGTGCCTCCTGAGCAGGAAGGCTACTGCTGCCCCATCCATGTGGTGAACACATGGCACAAAGAATTTCTGTATCATAACAGAAAATAATGCTATTCAGTGAGAATCCAGAAAAGTGGATTGAATAAAGGTTTTATGTAGAAGGGGAGGTTCCATCAGTGTGCTGGTACAAAACAGCATTCTCCTTAGCAGTTTGAGGTGTCCATCATTTCAGTTATTAGTATTTTAGAAAAAAACTCAGTTATCTGAATATTCATCCAAAACTTTTCATCATAAAAATCTGACATGAGCTGGATTTCTCCTTTTCCTCCACTGGCACTGTTTAGGCTGACTAAACTTTCAATAAACATACCTTAATTAAAAGCCTAAAATCTAGCGGAATGCATTCAAATCTCCATGTCTTTTCATGTAGCACACCCAGTAGTGCTTTTTTCTACAGTACAAAATATTTTATACTAAAATAAAGTAACCAGGCTATATTTCCATCATTTCACATTCCACTGAGAATGCATCAAATTTGGGGCATATATAACTCTGATTACAGGCAAATAACCTTTGATTTCAGTTACCAGTTCTTCACAAAAACTCTGTGTTTGACAAGGGAGGCACACAGTTTAACAGCTCACTTTAATGGGACCTAAACTGAAACATTTTGAGCTGTTTCTGTGGGTAGCATTCAGAACTACTTGGGGTCTGAGCTATGCTCCTGCACTGACCATTTAAAGCCAGAGCTGTTTGCTTGGACAGTTCCAAGTCCCTCAGTAACCTATCAATGCAGTTCAATGCAGTACTGCAAAGCTGAGATGCTTTTTCATCTTAGAAAAATGAATATGCATAGAGGCGCCCTGAAGAGAAACATGGAGAAGATCTGCAAAAGGTTTGTTTCCCTATATCTCATTCATTTACCCATGATGAGACAGTTAAGAAGTTGAACACCCACAGATCTACTGAGCATATACTGTCACTTTGAAAATAAAAATAAAATTAGGAAAAAAATATCCAGTGAAACAAGATTTGTCAGGAAAAACATTAGTTCATCATCAGGGAAATATCTCAAGAAAATATGCTGCTTAACTCCTGGCTGTGAACAGCCTTGTCATGAAAATGGAAAATGTGGTCGTGGTGGTAACTCCAGAGCTGGCATGTGCCATTCTGCCCCACAAGCTGCCCTATGCCCCTGCAGTATGTGGCATGCCCTTGATATCCTTAGCTGATCAAGACCCTTAAAATCCAGCAGTTAGATCTTCCAAACAAATTTTATTTTTAAAAAAAGCTGTAAAATATTGTTTAAAAAAAATTCCTTTCTGCAGGAAATGTTAGAATTATCTATCTCTACTAATCGCAGTTCTCTTTTTCCCTTTTAGCCACAAAATATCCCTGGATTGGAGTTGAAAGCATCCCGCACCCTGTGGGGGGCAGAGTGTCCTTCCCACAGCATCCCACCACCCTTCTTGGCTCCCATCCCACACTCCCTGCTGGCACTGGAGACTGCATCCACCCTCTTGGCTCTTTCCCGTTCACCAGGATCAGATGAACTCCTCTGTAGCAGCATTCAGGTTGGATGGGAAGGAAGGAGGCGCCTCATACCAAACTAGATGATGCAAAACTAGGAAGACAGCAGAGAAAACTCCTGTTGCTTTGACAGAAGAAAATATAACTCACACAATACTTATTCGAGTCAGAAAGTGCTACTTCACTACTAAGGAGAAGAGAGGCACAAGTACATTGTTGTATTAATATGTTGCTTATAATATTTTTTTTCTTGATTGTTATCTAAGCTTGGAGGTGAATAAATAATATAACATAAATCACTACAAGAATGATACATCTGCAGTGATCTATTCAAACTGCCAAGCAGCATTATACACCTTTCCTTATATTTAGGTATTTCTGGCTTTTTAGTAAAGCCTGAATGCGCCAAATTAAAGTTATAGGGGTTTTGTTTAAAGGGAGATAGAGGATTGGTCCTTGATTATGAGCTGCTTGCTGAAACAGGATATCTCATGTAAACTGTGGTCGACAGTTTCGAGCAGATGGCAGTTCCAGGGATCAAACTGTGATCACAAGGAAAACATTCTGAAAACATTATCTCCTTGTTGAAATATTGTGCATTCACAAGGAAATTGTAAAATTACTGTTCCACAGACAGAAATAAAACTGTCCTGGTTGAAGTTTTAAAAGAGTCTTTAGGAAGTGTGTGTTTTGCCAAAAGTTCTGAGATAAAATTATTCATAGTACTGATGCTAGAAAGGATGGCTTGTAATAGGGATGCTTGAGTCTGCAAAAGAAGGAATGCTAAAGGGAGATGGGAAAAGAGCAGAGATGCTTAAAACATCTGTGAGAAAGGAACATTCTTATGCTCCAGTTCATTAGTAATCACCTGTGATCGATGCTACTCCAAGAAGGAGCAGCAAAAGCAACCCATCTCTGACAGCCTTTATAAACATTGTACAGCCTGTCTCAACCCACTTCTCCAGGCCTTTTGAAGAATTAAATTAAATGCATATTTTAATTTAGTTAAAGTGTACCTTCAATGCAGAGACGTGGTTTGACTGTTCAGTGCATTGAGCCCTGAAAATTGATAAGCAAAATTCACTTAAATACAGTGAATGCATATTTTAGTGGACTTACTTAAAGGATTGCTGCAAAGCCAAATGGATTGTACATTCCTCCTTTTTAGTTTACTTAAAATGTGAAAAAAAAAAAAAGAAAATAAAAAGATTGTATTTCATGGGTCTGTATGGTTTTGTCTTTCTCTTGCTTGTCCCATATAGCATGTCTAAGTCTACTCTCTCAGCTCATTCCTAACAGGCTAAATCTAATTTGGAAGTTAATGCACTGCTTTAAACAAAAGGAGTCTTGAAACTAAGTAAACCTATATAGATTGGTATTTGGGAAGTCTACTTTATTTCTAGTCTTATGTAGAGAATGTAAGTATACTGATGAGTTTGCGTCCTTGAAAATAATATTAATATTAAAAACTTACCAAAGCTAATGCCTTTCTTTGGGTATTGTCCCAAGACTTTATCAAAACCTTATTGCTGTTTCTATTTCTCACCACCACTGTTTGTTACAATAGAGAAGAAAAGCAGATTAATAGGAAAAAGACTACCAAGCAGCCAAAGAAATTCAATATTTTTTATGTAGTCATTTCTGTCTTTGGCAAATGTATCACATTTCTTAGCATACAAATCCTACTGATACATGAATGAGCATGCTTTCAGCATGAGCATGATACAGGGAAATGTCATTATACCCAACATATACATAATTTGTAATTGGGGCTGTATAATAGTTTTAATACTCATTAAACATTGTTAAATAATAATATTAGAAATACCTGCTGTTTTATTTTTACAATTCTCTGAACTTATTAAACAACAATGATGTCAACTTTGAAATTCTCTTTTTTTTTTCTTTTTAGTAAGAAGTACAGGGTGAGTGTGTAAAAAGGATACTCCTCGCCGCAAAAAGGAATTTCATCCAAGTCCCAGCAAGATCATTAGTGAATGCAAGTCACATTTTCCTGAACATTTGTTAGGAATATGTGAAATGAACCACTAGTGGTTTCCTTTTTCTGCTGGACAGATGTGTTTACAAACTACTAGGAAAAGGAATTTAGTTGGCAGCAAATTTAACACGAAAATGAATACAAAATGAATAGCGAATGTGTGTGGAGATATCCTAGAGCGCTTTGAAGGCACTACGGGAGTGAAAGGAGAAAGTTGCATTTCTGATCTTCTTTATCTTTTCAATATGTATCAAAATTGACTCTAGTTTATTTGTGAGTTTACTTTCTATGTATATTTTCCATTAATATTTTAAAGAGGTATCCAGTTACTATCTAGACAGTGTTTATGCAGACTGATACAAAGACATATGCAGAAGAGGGATTTGAATAAGCATGTTGTTAATTCTTCTAAAGATTTTATTAACGTTTTTCATTTTCTCCTCATTATAAATGATAAAGTTATACTAGAGTAAATAAAAAATAAATGAGAAAGAATAAAACCATAAGCACATACTAAAAATTATTTCTAAACACTGAATGAAATGGAGCTAGGTGCTGGATGTACTGCAAAAGGCAGACAAAAGTATTACATTGGCTCATGGCTCATAGTCCAGACTGAGTATGGTGGTAGGATATTTAAAGCTACAAAGCCAGTATGAATGAAAGAATCATTAGTCAGATACTTTGCTCACCATGCCCAATCCCAACACTGCTGCATCACACCATGAGAACTGAGAGGAAATCAACCGCATAAAAATCCCAGTAAAGTAAAAGACAACATCTCTTCAGACTTCTGTATTAAAATCTGACATTTTTATGTCACATCTTCTTTGGTTTAATGGTAGTTGCCATAAAACACTCTTCAGTAATGAACTGAAATAGAAAATTAAATACATGATCTCCCAATCACATCTTTCCTTATTAAAGAAATTTTGAAGTCATAAAGAGATAGTATTGCCATTGGCCTCTTCCATTGAGAGAACACAAATTCATTATATTTATGATCCTGAAGACCAGTCCTTGACATTTCTTGCTGTGATCCTATTTATTTCCAGAATAAATATGTTCTGCCACTGAGCAAAGCAAGGATTATATCTAATAAGCTTGTTTTTCTGTATGCAGAGGTTCAGACACTACTTACTTCTTATACAGTGGAGGGAAAAAAGCTCATTCAGCTCATAACTGTCCCTTAAAATCGTACTTTTGTGCCATACGGATATTGTTGTTTCTTGTGGTAAGTATTAAATTTCTAAGTGGTCCATAATGTTCTTTCTTTTTGCTGAGTAGTAGGCTAGACATCTCAATATATTTCATTTTAAAACATTTTAAAATTGAAGTTCTGTAGTACAGCAAGTATTCTGCTTTATAAGGCAATAAAAGCTTTAAGAAAGACATTTCAAACTTCCACCGTAAAAGCAACTAAACCCTAATCCCAGTATTGCCACAGAGAACTGAGGTTTTGTGTAATAGCTTAGGTTGATAGTTTCAGCCATAATTGGAAATGTCTTCCTGAGTTTCTTGACCACTGTAAACTACTTCAGGAAACTGTTCTTTTTTGAGTGGGTGAGGAAGATGTTAGAAAGAAATGTAGTGCAGAGTTACAAACTGTTGACAAAATAGAAGATGGTCAATGAACCAAAGGGTTTAGCCACTAAAGTACACTCCATGATCACAAGAAAGATCCTCAAGATGCCTGTCTCAGGTAGGTGCCTGGCAGGACTTCTGCTCATACACATACACAAAACAGCTGTCCCATTGTCATGCTCTGCGATGCTCAGCCTTGTCTCTAACACGATCTTTCTTGGAAGATTTAGTTTAATAATCTGTTTGCCTATTTGCTGTGGCTGACCCAGTCCAGGAGGTGAGCTTGGGCTATTCTCAGTGTTTGCTACCCTGGGTTCCTTACAAAATGTTGCTGTCACATCCCATTTCGTTTGAAGCAGTATCTCTGTAACTTGTACTGTGTGTATTGTACTACTCCTTAATTAGTAGCTTTTTGAATAGCTCACCCACGCAGGAAATGAGAAACTTGTATTCAGTTCTTTCTTAGTGCAGAAGACATCCAAATCCATATTTCACTTTCAATGAATGTGTCAAATGGCTGAGCATGAGGGCAGTTAGGATTCAAGTATTCTTTGGACTCTTTGTTGAAGCCCTTCCAGAGGAAAAATGCAAATTCTTATGGCCATGCAGCTGAAGCACAGTAAATACATTTTTAAAGGGACAGAAGTGCAATTATACATTTTATGTTTAATGTCTATACAATTTCACTCTGAAGATTAAAGTCCAAAATGGGTCAATCCACTAAAGGTCTAAATGTAAAAATGGTAGTTTCTGTGCTTCAGTCCAAAATTTATGTCCTAAACACCTGCTGGGGTCTAATTCTGTAAGAGCCTAGGGCCTATAGTCAAAGATTAAAGTAGTAGCAAAAGAGCCCAGATGCTGAGGAAAACTCTTTCAGCTAAGTTTTACCTGCCTACATTTTGCTATGTAGGATCAATATGGTATGTCCTCATAGCATATCACTGAATTATAGAATGGTGTGTGTTTAAAGGGACTTAAAAGATCCTTTAGTTCCAAGCCCCCTGCCATGGGCAGGGAGACCTTCCATTAAAACAGGTTGCTCAATGCCTGATCCAGCCTTGTCTTGAACACTACCAGGGATATGGCACCCGAAACTTCTCTGGGCAATCCATTCCAGTGCCTCAACACCCTCACAGTTATGAATGTCTTCCTAACATCTAATTCAACATATCTTCTTTCATCTTAAAGTCATTACTCTTCTTGAGTAGATCTGAACCTGTTCCTTCTAATGTCTAACAAGTCAGCTTGTAGGAGTCTTGGTGTGACTTTATGCTGTTGTATCCCCTATCACTGCTCTATNATCTTCCACTGGCCTGGAGGGGGGTCTCCACGCCAACCCGGCTCCGAGGAGAAGGAGAGAGACCACAATCACAGAAGGACTCTAAAATCTTTCAGGTTTCTCTCCACAGCGAGAGGTTTCGTTCTTTAGCATTATTATTCTTTTCCTGTGTGTTTGTTAAATAAGTAATTTTATTTTCTCTTTCACATTCCTCCGAGGAAAAATCTTTTCTTTTTTCCGGAACCTGGTGGGGGAGGGGTAGCTATAACCTGCCTTCCTTTGAGGAGACGTTCCTTTTGGACATTTCCCTGAATTTGGCCCAAACTGGCAGAGTAGGCTACAGAATATTCTACAAATAATCCAGTTGGAAATGGTGTTTATACCACTAGCAAATTTTCATAACAGCCTTGCCTCCTCTCTGTCAGAAGAAATGCTCGTAGCAGAGCTTAATCCCTGTGTACATTATATGGAAAATCCACTCTGTAACTCCAGTGGGAAGGTACCAGGAATGTAGATATTGCCCTTGTTGACTTTTACTCTTTGGAACAGTTTTCCTCCCTTCTTATTTAGTATAGAAGTATTAACATGGATGTATGAAGCAACAAGATGTTGAATTCTTCAGAAACTCTTAGATATTTTAGTGAACTTTTTAAAGGTCCTACTATATTCTAACCAAGTGACAGGAGGTAATTTATCCTGGAGAGTCTGACATTCTTGAGACTGAAATAACTCAAATTTTAAGGCACTTTAAAAACCAAACAGAACAAAACAAAACCAACAAAAAACATGAAAGAATGAGGTCATAGTCTAGTGATTGAGGTCAAAAGAATTTCAAAGTTGGTTTTAAGTAACTTCTTCCTAATCCCCAAGGAAGCACAGAGAATTCTTTCTACCAGAAAATGTATCTGCACTGGGGAACTTCATTTACTGGTCTTCAGTTTCAGCATCTCCTTAGCTTCATGCATTTGGTACATTGTAAACCTTGCTCTGATCAAATCCTACCGTGGGTGATTTGTTGACATCAAGTTACAGAAAGGCATTCTGCTTAAGCATTTTGAAAGACTTCCTTGTTTAAAAAAGAGGATGTTATAAAAATTAAAACATTAGAAATCAAATTGAAGTGCTTCTGGTTGGAGGCAATGTGTGTTTTTATCTAGCTACAACTATAGACTAAATTTGTGGTTCAAAATATATCTTCTTTCTTAGTACATTTCAAAAAATCAGACTGTTACTCAATAAAACTGTACTGCACTTTTATGGAGCTTATGGAGACAAAAGAAGATATGAACACAAACAAAAGGCCTGAGGTTTAATCTGCATTTCAGAGAAAGATTCCCCAGGACAAAAGAAGAAAGTAGTAATTGCTTCAGATCCACTGGTCTTCTGGTGGGCTTTCTTACCTGGGCATTACATCTCACTCATGCAGGTTCTCAGGGAGCTGAAAGCTCACCTCTGAGTACCTCTATGTTGGTTGAGCAGACACATTATTGACTGCAGATACCCTGTGAACCAGTGAAACAGATTTTGCATATGGAGCTCCTCTCGACTCATAGCTTTTCTCCTTTGTAGTATTTTTTTATGTCTTTCTTGCCATTTTGTTTTTTTCCTCCACTCTCTTCAGTTTAAAAGTGTTCAGTCTTCCTCTCTACAATAAGGAGGAGGGGGGGAAACAAAAGCATGGGTTCTATGAACTCAGATTTACTGTGCTTCATTCCTCATGTATAAATGAACACTGTGAGATGTATTTCTGCTTTTCTACTTTCACTGACAGCAGTATAAATTGTGTCTAAAGGTTTGACAATTCTTGTGTGGATCATTTGGATAGAAATGTTGTTCCACACTTGCACTTCACTGCCTGTACACTTAATATGGAGGTGGCTTTTGCCGCACTGGAATGCCTACATGGGCTTGCAAAAAGATAAGGGTGTTCAAAGAGTAAGCCTATGGATGCGAAAACATGGAAGGAGATTTAACAACTAAACAGAAAGCTGGATTAAAGGATAGCACCTTTTCACTGTGTTCCTTCCTCGACTAATGTAAGCTCTGCCTCATTTCCACTCAAACTTGGATGAAGCAGATCAGTCTCCTGCAAATGGGCTATGTCAAAACAACATAAAGTGTAAGGAGCACAGGAACATTTACTGCCTTTCTTATTCCACCATAACCCATTAGTGCATCACACCTGGCAGTAATGTAAATATTGTTGTCTCACTGTATTTAAACAGACATTTAAAAGTATAAACATAAGAAGAGAGAAAATATGTGAGTAGATGTTTAGAAAAGTGACATCTTTCTCATTTAGAGGATGACTATTAAACAACAGGTGTTTTCTCATTTGCTTTTTTGTTTGGGTGTTTTTTTAGATATGCTGAAAACTCCACAAATATATTAGGTTGATAAGAAAATAGTTCAGTTTTCTGAGCACTGGACTGAAAGCTAATACCGCAATGAAACACCCTTTTTCCTTCCATGACCCTATGCAAGTTGTTTGACCTCTCTGCCCAGTCTAACAGGTGATCTGTAAAGCCAGCAGGAAGAATAACAGCTCCCTGCCTCAGCATGATATTTGAAATACTCAGTGCTTGTAGATTACTTTGAACTAGAGACCAGTCAAGCGTGAATACAACTCCCTATCAGGGACAGAAGATAGTGGCCTTCCACTGCTGTAATATCTGGTGGAACCTTTGTCCTGCTCCCACTCATGCTTATAACAGAGCGATTATTTTCTCTTTTCATCTGATTGATCATTTTCTCTTTTCATCTGATCACTCTTTATTTCTTTGGTTAAGAAACAGGGACATTTCCTAAAATTATTTTGCATATCATCTGCAAGGGAATGATGCATTCAGCTACTTCAAAGAAGTTTTTCCATTTCCATAAGGATTTAAGGAGATTTTTTTCTTTCCACTTTGAAACAGAGAAGAAAAAGTCATAATTTTTGTGAACAGGTAGTTCAACCCAATTTTAATTTTACAATAAAAAGGTTTTTTTTCAATTTTGCCCTCTAAATTTGCTGGTTTGTTTTTTTTTAATAATTAGAAATTCAATAAAGCTTCTGTTTATAATGGCAAAATCTGGGAATTTTTTTTGGCAGACAAAAATGGGATATTTTCCATTTTGAAGTGGGAGTGCTCTCCACACTTGAATTGATTATATCCTAGATTTCAGCACTGACATGACATAGATTGAAGGAACTGAAGTATCTGAGGTGTGTTTTATTTGCTGAATGAAAACCATGGGACCAAAGAGCTCTCCTATATCCTTGCTGCTTTTGGATTTCCTGATGCAAATTTTCACTGTAAGTACTGACGTGAAATCTTACGATTGTAGAACAAGCAGTTGTGAGACTAAGGTGTATCTTTGGAGGGCAGTTGTTAGAAAACCAGTGACCATAAGTCCTCTGGAGGCTGCTCAAGTGCCTGTAGCTACAATAGTACAGTGCCTTTCTCACAGTGGAGATGAAGGTCAGGGTGTGATGGTTTAGAGCTCCTCATACCTATGGAATTCACTGCCAGTTATCCGCATGACAGGGCTTTTGCACTATTAACAGGGCTGCAGAGATAGCAAACTAGAGGAAGCACTCTGGCCTGTATTAGACACTGCGGAGTGTATCAAAGCCAGAGAGCTTATCTGCTAGCTGGGAACATCACACCCTGTAATGGCAACGTCCTTATCACCAGACATTCTGGCCAAAGAGAAGGGTCCATGCGCAATCATAACAAGACCAACCATCCAGGAAATTCTAATGTCACTCGAGGGAGCATGTACCAGTACAGACTGTTTTGTTTTCTCAACATTATGAATGTACTTATATATTGCTAGTGCCATGTATTGAGTACCTACATATTGTTAACCCAATATATATTTTTCCTTAATTTTAATTGCTTTTTTAACCTCAATTCTGCAAAAGGCCTAACTCTGCTTTCAGTTTTGCACTTTGTTTATCCTGGGTCATAATATTGAACATTAAAGCATTATTCAACAGTTTTGTGACTTTTTGCTTTTCACTAGAAAGTCAAATTGAGGGGAAAAAACCCCAAAATATTTTTCAGAACATACAGAGATAAAAGCAGCACTTACATGATATTTCTCATATGACCCCAGAAGAAATGCATGTAAGTATTTTCAGCCCAAATCATAAGACAGCAGACAGTTTTGTGATGGTGGGTAAGGAGACAATTGGTGACAGTGGGGAGCTTCAAGATTTTATAGTCACTGCCACTAAAAATATTTTCAGTTGCATTAATACAGTTATTCATTACAGTTACCTATACATGCCAGCAGATTGCATAAACACCTATTCATCCAGGTTGCAAATTATGTTTGGTGGTTTTCCATCCAAAGTTTGCACAACTTCAGTCTCAATAATCACAGAGTCACGGGGTGAATAAGGTTGGAAGGGACCATAGTGGGTCACCCGGTCCAACCTCCCTGCTCCAGAGCACATTGCTCAGGGTCGCATCCAGATTGTTCTTGAATATCTCCAGTGATAGTGCTGGAAAAGGACATTCTGTTCTAAATCAAAGAATATGCACAAAAGATGACAAGCCATGGAGTCCTAGGTTTTATTCAAGTTTTCGATTATACAAGATTTAATGGCTGGAGCTACTTCCAAGTTATTGCAGAGAATATAATGAATGTTACATTTGCCCGCATCAATACCTCAGAATCAACATTTAAATTGCCAAAATTACTTAGTCTACCTCATGGGAAAAACATTGTAACATTAAACTAAATTCACAACTACTCTGAAATGCGAATTAAAAACCTGGAAGAAAAGGCAGTAAGAATGCGTTTTGAATATGTGCTTCAAATGTTCTTTTCCAGACAATACAGAAAAATGATTTTAAAAAGTTAATAGCTAAAGTTCTGTGGTTTATTCTTTATGATGTTGACTGAATAATGTATGAGACAAAGACCTAACTCTACCAAATATTACAAACCTAAGTCCCTTCCTAACTCCATCTCACTTTGAAGCCAGTGTGATGCTAAGTACAAAGTGTCTTCATGGACTGGGCTTCAAATTCATGCCGCTTGTGAGTCATGAGCTGAATTTTTCAAGGGATGCAAAGAATAATAAAGGTTCCTGCATGAAGATTAAAGAAAACAATAAGACAGAAATTGTGACAACCAACATGGAGGAAGCTAAGGAACTCAAAAATTTTTTTGCCCGCTTTCAATGATAATCTCTCTTCCTATGTATTTCAAGACCCTGAACCTTAAGGTAGCAGGAGGGACAATCAAGTCCCTCCTAATTTAGGGCAAGACCAGGTTTGAGACCACCCAATGAACCTAAGTATATATCACTCCATGGGACCTGATGAGTTGCATCCCAGAGTCCTGAGAGAATCGGTTGATGTTGCCAAGCCACTCCCAAGGATATCTGAAAAGTCATGACAGTCAGGCAAAGTCCTCAGTGACTGGGAAAAGCGAAACAGCAAACCCATTTTTTAAAAGGGTGAAAAGGATGACCCTGGGAACTAGCCACTAGTCAGTCATACCTCAGTGCCTGCTAAGATCATGGAACAAATCCTCCTGGACATGTGAACAAGCATGTGTGATGGCTTCGACCACAAACTCAGTCCAAGGCTTCCTATCTTTTTGCTGGGCATCGCTGCCTGCAGCGACAGCAAAAAGCACCTGCAGTGACGGCAGCACCCACTGTTCTAGGTTCCATCATGTACTATGTGCCACTTTCAAATGTCCACCGTGTTTCTAGTTCTACACAGAACCACAATTTGTATTACATTATCTGACAACAATACATCCAAGTCTACAGCATGCACATATTTTGTTGGGTACTTAAGCTAAGAGACAAGAACATACATCAGATAAATAAGTCTCTCCAGAGATGCCATGGATTTCAATGAATCCTTACACGGATTACATGGATCCTTACATGAATCCTTTCTCATGGAGGCAGTGGTAGTTACCTCTCAGGCCAGCATGGCACAGTTAAGAGTGGGGAATGAAAGAAATGTTTGCAAAATCTTCTGAAAACACTTATTTTTGGTAAAACTAGCTCTCCATCTATTTCACAGACTTATGTACCCAACGGAGATAATCCTGATCCTAAGAGCTACCAATCAAAATCATTTTGTATCCAAGAGTCACAACACACCCTCTGAAGAAGTATGCAGAAAGATCAGCCAGCTGGGGACTTCAATCACAGATGAAAGGTGTTTATAACTCCATAGGGGTTAAAGACTTCAGGTTCAGGTGTCTTGGTGGATCTGGGCACACGCCAGTGTCATAGCCAGAGATTAGCCAGAGAAAATATGGACAGTCTTAAAAGCCCGCATAGCTTGGAGACACTAATGACTTATGTTTGTCACCCTAGGGAGTCACTGGAAGAGCAGATGACTGTACTTGAATCCTGTCAATGGCAGGCAGGTGTCCAAACCAACAGATCCGTTTTGCTATCTTGGGTGTTTTTGTTTAAAGTACTGATCTTAGAAGAGTTTAGGTTTTAATGCACGGTCCAGGACATCCATGCCAAAGTTGGAAATCTACACAGGACTTTCAGTTTCATCAACCTAAAAACCAGCCATGGGTATGTAATGCACTATGCAAAAATGTATTGCTGTTTTAGCTTAAAAACAAAAATATAACAATTTTAGATTAAAAAAAATGGTGTAGATAGAAGAAACAGTTTTAGATACAATAAACTAGTAAAACGTTGCCTATTTTCCATTGCTATACTGCACAGTGCACAAATTGGGCAAGGAACTGGCTGTTACTGCTGAGATCTGTAATTAGTCACTTTATAAAATTCTATTAAGAGGCCTTTCTATTTTTAAAAATATATTTTTAGACCATACTGAAAATACTGCTGTGGCAAAGGCCAGTAAAAATTATTAACCCACAAAGACTCAGATTAGCTATATTTTCTATTTTTGCCTACTACCTGTTATATCCTACTTTGACCTGGATTGTAAGGCAGGTGAAGTGAGATGTGTGGGTCTGTATTGTGCATAGGGCCAGGAAGCCATGACTGCAACACCTAGATTCTACCTCTGCACAAAGAGCAGTTGCTTGTGGAATCTGGTTGCACTATAATTGAACACTGCCTACAATGGATTGTGCTGTACTGGAATTGTCTGGTTTCAGGTCCTCCTGTGCTCACACATCTACTCTTCAGTAGCCTAACCCTATCAGCTAATAATTCAGCATAGAATTACTGCATTTTGTCTTGATTTTTTTTCTCACATATTGTGCTGACATCCTCCCTAATGCGCAGCAACATCACTGATGGTGAAATTTCTCAATGGAGCCCTTTTTGTAGCCACAGGCCTTGGTCATCTGTTGGGCTGTCAGGTCATAGCAATGTTTCAGCTACAGTTTTCTGCCGCTTTCTTCTTACAAAATTAAATACTTGTCCATCTGGATTGTACATTTGGCTTGTCTTATCAAGATTTTCTTCTGCCTTTCTGAAGAACTTTAAGAATAGCCTTTTTTTTTCATGGAAGATTTCATCACACAGTTTGGAGCTGATTACTGTCAGATATACACAGCTGTATAACATACTACACATCTTGGCCCCATTTTTAAAAGCAAAATATGTACCTAAATATAAATTTGTAAATGCACATATATAAATATTTTGCTTTTGATGCTAAATCTTGAGACATTTTAGCCTCTGGTTAAAACACATATGGAAATACATTTTTTAAAAATACAATAGAGAATATAGTTCACATTATCTGGTGAGAACTTCAGCCACCAATTGTGACAGATCCAGCTTTTTTCTCTTCTAAACATGTAACAGCCACAGAATTCCTGTACTGACTTTATATTGGATCAAATCAAGGTGTTTAAGATGGATTTAAAATGGAAACACTGAGCCCGTTCGCTAGGAAAAATAGTACTGAGAGAGAATTTATTAGATTCATTTGGTAGTGAACCTATTTGTAAGGAATTCTAACGGACTGTCATGTTATTTTGTTCTTTCTAAGTGGATATTCCACAACAGTCAAGGTTTTACCTTGAAACTGGACTGTATAACTGAGGTTATTTTCTTGTATTACTCCTATTACTTTCTAAATACATTGCTCTATTTCCTCTTTTTCCTTCAGTTTGTCAAATCCTTAAGACCAATCTATAATGATTCTGCTGCTTTCACTAACTAAGACATTCCACTGAACTGAGGTTCGTCAGCTTTATTGCCCCAAAGTTGATAATTGTTTTACATCAGTTCAGTGTAAGTGGCATAAGCAGACTGATGGCTTTGTGCAATTGCATGTCAGGTTTCTTTTCTGTCATTAAGGAAGTACAGAAAGAAACTGTGTGTGCATACTGAACACTTCATCAGCTGGCATCTGCTTCTTCTTGTGTTGTTTCCAACAATACAATTTTTAATTTAGACTGAATAGGGAAGTAAACAAAGTCAATTTACTGTGTTTGTAAGACTACTATTAATATCCAAGCTAATATTTACAATTCTGACACAATCCACGTAATAAAGTTTCTACTAACATTATAAACATTAAAAGGGACCCAATGTAAATATTTAAATCACAGAGAACCTCATCCAGCCTCAGATAGGGTATATGGAGGTGACAGATGCAGACAGTCTTTCAAGTGTGATAGCCAGCTTCTGACAGAGGCAAGGCATGACCTAAGTCTGATGGAGAAGTTGTAGAGCCCATTTTTCCATTGTCTGTTAACTCAGTTATTATGAGCCAGTCGAAAGGCACGCAGCATTTTCAGACTTTCAGCTTGTATATCGATTACTCTTTTAGACACAAACATCCTACAAATCTTTTAACACGTTGTTATTTTTTCAGCAGGTCTCACTTGTATTTTCATTCTTCATGGCAAGACATTTTCGGCTGGAGTGACCAATTATCTTCGTGTAGTTTTAGCAATACTTTTAGGGAAACAACTGTTTTTCAAATGGCTTATGACCTTCACTAAACAGAGTGAGTCATACTAACGGATGTGGTATTGCCTGTAACCAGATGTGAGCATACTGGTGTCTTGTGATTTCCTGTGCAACCCAATTGATTGGCAGATGGCTGTTGCCCTATTTGTTGCTCTATTTAAGTAATACAATCACTATGGCCACTCCAAACACACGTCTGGAAGCTCAATGCAGTGGGGAAAGCTAAGTAAAGCATTTCAGAGTGTCTAAGACAGTTACAAACCACATTTTAATGGAGTATTTATGAGGCTTTGAGCAACCTGGTCTAGTGGAAAGTGTCCCTGCACATGGCAGGGGGGTTGGAACTAGGTGATCTTTAAGGCCCCTTCCAACCCAAACCATTCTACCGTTTACTTATGTGGGGATCCATGAAATGTACTAATAGGAAATAAAGTAAATTGGCTCCTGCTATGGATACAAAAATACCATAAAATTCTGGATTTCTGGTCTATTTATAAAAAATGCTACATATATATGAATCAATTCATTCATTGCCAAAGTGGAAGCGGCTGTATAGATGCAATAGTGGCCAAGAATTCTCCTCTTCTTCCTCCTGACCTGCCTCCCTCTCCTTTCTGCCTTCTGCCAGCTTCACTTTCCCTTGGCCTCTAAGCCCTCCTTCCCTCTCTTTCTTTTCTTCCTGTCTTCCCTGATATAAGGCTTGCATTTTTTCTTCTCATTTTAGAAATATCTGGTATTATACATACAACCTGAGGTCCTCTGTATACTTAAGAAAGACAGAAACTTAACACTACTAATTTTCTGTAATTCACATGTCATTCCATGGAGTTTCTGACAAAATGAGAGATTTTTCAGTTATTTAGAACCTAAAAATCTAGCGTCATTTCAGTGAAAAAGACTACTAAGATGCACTATAACAGGACCTACTATTTTTCCATCAACTAAAGAATGACTGTTGGCAAAATCTGCAGTTTTAATACATATTTACTAAGTAACTACTTAATGTTAATACATGTTCTTACCTTTATAAATACTCCCATAAAATCTACAGGTCTTGATAATAGCAAATATAATGGTTAATAATACTGGAAACAGTTAGTTAACTTCCTTCTTGGTCTTAAGACAAAGTATAACTGAAGCTTTTCTGAAAGTCTGTTTTCACCATCATATTTCATACAGATTAATGCAAACATATGTTTTGACATATAATTTTCTTACATGAAACTGAGAAAATTTGAAAAGAAGACAAATAAACTATGCTAATTGCTACTTTTAATTCCTGACTAAAAATACAGAATCTGTCTGAGGGTCAATATAATATGCTCAGGAAAATCATACAAGCTGATTAGACATAAGAGGAAAATAAATTAAAAACCGCTCTTACTTTTTTAGCACTGAATATAGACTGTTAGAAAAAAAACCCAACTATTTGTCAAGTACTAATAGCTACAGAATTGAGGAATGAGTCTTAGTGGATTTAATCTCTTCCGTTTCGAAATCAAAGGTACAGTTTCCATTTCCATTGAAGGCTTCCTGTTAAGTCTTTCTGGGTTGGTGAAACTGCAAAAATACAGTGGACAGAGGTTTAACGTACCCAGTATTTGAGAATCCTGTGCTAGGAAAGGGGTGGCTCGATGCCATCCCGCTTTCCCAGGGCAGTTGCAGAGCGTGCTAATGTTCCTGGTGCTGAATCAGTAACTCAAACACTGGAACAGCCATTGTATTACTGGAACAATTTTGATACTCTAATAAATTCCAGAAATCACACTCAAGAAGAAACAAAGGATTTTGATTTTTTTTTTTAAAGGTATCTTCTGGTTTGGCAACAACAGATGAGGTGATTCACAATGATTTATATTGAAGGAGTTCTGTCAAAATGTTAGAATTCTTTAAAATACATAGTAATGCCTTAAATACACTGGATAACATATTTCACACTGTCATCCCATTGAAGTCATGTGCATTCAATAATTTTCCCTAAGCAAAAATAAATATGTATCCAATAAGCAAGGGTGTAATGCACTGTTTGCAGTGTGACATTAACTATTATAGTTTAATTAAATGAAGTGATAATGAAGTTCTATATTAAAAAAAATGATGTCTTTTCATGAAAGTCACACATTCATTGAGAAGATAGCACAGTTTAAACACTAAGCTTGAACTTAATACAGATTTTATCTTCATATACATTCTATATAATTTTAGTAATAATGGTCTTGCCTCTTGCTTTGAAATCTAGTGCAGTATCTTGTTCCAGAGAGCAGAAATGAAGTCAGTAGGAGAGGAAAAATTTGAAGAAAAATGAAGAAATTATCCATGGTGTATTCAACTGGATGTACTTAGACAATATTTCTGATTAAAATCTTCTAATTGTGAGCCTTCCAAATCATTTCACGTTTTGCAGTGCTGAGTACCTGATGTGTTTTTTCACTGAGCATGAACAGTGCATAGTTTTTCTCATCTTCAGTTTATAATTAATCTTGTTAAAGCACAACATGCCTTCAAGAAAGAAGACACTTGAATAGTATTTTAATACTTTCTTAACTCCTGTCTGCTCTCCCTTCCTTACAGCAATACCATATGAAGATACCCTCATACCTCTCAGTTTATCTTGTTATTCACTTTTTAAATGTTTATTTAGTGAATCTATGAATCTCAGCTCTGTACTCACCAGATGGCATATATAAAATCTTTCCTTTGACTTTAACACTGTTAATCCTTAACATTTTGTCCAGTCTGTAAAAGATATTTTCACTAAAATATCTTTGATTTTCTTTTTAAACTTTCATTCTCTTTGCTTTCTCTGCTGCTTTTGATGCTGTAATACTATCTTACAGTTTTGTCTTGTATGGTGCACTTTGCTGTGTTTTTCTGCTTATCTCTATATATATTATCACCAACTGACACATGACTAACAGAGCACAGCTGGTTCCATCCCAACCTCTCTTTTAAGTTGTGTCACTTCTGTGACAAAAAAGTAAACTTTTCAAAGGTACTTTTCTTAACCTTTAATGTCAGTTTTAAAAACAAAATTTTTAAAAATGGGTAAAAACATTTAAGCACCTGATACCCATTCATTTAAGCAGGGCTTTTTTTTTAATGTAGCACTTATTGGCTTTTAAATTTGAAAGAAAGCTTTTGATAGTTATATGACATAGTATATAAAAGATGCTGTAATATTTATTTCCACACTGTATGCAGCCTAGGTACTCCTCTGGCTGACAGAGTCGCATCCTGGATGTTTTCCTTCATCATATTATACTGTCTGTTCCTTGCTTTTTCCTTAAGAGTGGTATCTAGGGATTAGGGACCTAAATATCCTTGAAACTTGGGTCCCAGTAGTTCTCAGCCCTCATACTTAATTTGTAAATCCCTACCCCTGGAGGTATATGAGAAAAACTGACCATCAGTTTGACCCTCAGGAAAAGAGAGAGGTAGACAAGGGAGACATCTTTGAAACACTCCTAGTCCATGTCTGGATAGTCAAAAGTGTGACTACACTCTCAGGGCCACAGCAAGGGTACAATGAGTTCATTAATCCCATTAAATATTCTGAAATTGTCCTAATGTATACTTGGAATTCTTGAACGTGCTGTTACTTGCGTAGCTGCTACTTGCATAGAATATAAACCCTATAAACTGTCAATTTGGAAACTGGAAGAACAAAGAGGAACAGGTGTCAAGAGACTATCGGAATTTTTGAAAAGAAAATTTATGGTTTGGTTTGCTGAGTCTGACAAAATCATGGCTGTAAAGGCCTACTATTGTCCTCTTAAAAGTAAATCAGAACATAGAGAAATACCACAGGAAAGGTATCTATAGAGGGAATAATAGCTTAAAACAGAAGACAGCATTGACCAAGAGGAAATTATCATCCCTAGATCATGAATAAATTTATCTTGGGAGTTACAGAAACATCCCTAATCATGAAAACAGTAAGGTATTGGAGAAAAAATAGAGGCAATAAACTTAACAGGTTTCAAGGTAGAAACTGTTCACCTGCTAAATGATATGGTGGGAGAACTTGAGCTATCAGAAGACTGAATTTAGTGAAAATCCCTTTTTAAAAAACTATTCATTTTGAAGTTTCCTCAAAGAAAATGTCATGGTGATTTGATGGTTTTATTTCGAGAAAATTGGGTTTTCTAGCTGAGAAACAATATTCAATACCCACAAAATTCCAACCATGTCCACATCAATGAAACAGTGCACTGTAATATTTATTTATCTGCTGTAACACCCAGCCATGACCACAACAAATTTCATGCTTCAAGCACTATACAGCAGCACTGGAAAACAGCTCAAACTGCACTGGTAAGTTCACAAAGTCTGTCAAGACCGTTCTTTCTCAGTTCCATGTTTCTAAAGCTAATCTTGTGGTGCTGTAAAACTTCAACTCACACTTAGACTATTTTTGTGTTCATATCTACTTTCTGTTTACTGAGATAGAGACTTCATCTCCAAAGAGACAGATAAATAGAATTATATAGTGATGGTAGACAACTTCTGTAGGGAGAAATGTCCACATTTCTTGGCTGTTGAGAGGTTAGGAAGCTTCATCTGTATCCTCAAGCCACTAAGGAATCTGGTCAAAACCAGTGCTAGCATGACTGAGTTACAATGCTTGGTGGGTTTCAGCAGGCTGGGCAAAGATGAGCTACAGAATCAAAAGCCCTAGTCATCCTTTTCCAATGTCAATTTAGAAGGCTTTTCTAAATTTCTTTATCTGAAAATAAATTTAAATAAGACTTTATTTAAATTTAGAATAGGTATTTTGTTCTAAATATTTTGGTGCTGTCTAGCTTCTTTGTGATCAAAATTATAGAGAAGCTTAAAAATGTTATTTTCTGAACCACAACTCAATCCCTTGTTTGAGAATAAGCAAAGCTTAAGGATTCTGAAAGAACATGAAATTGCACAGAACTTAAATTTGTGATACTGCTTGAAGTATATGAGCTATTTTCCCCAGACTGCACAATTATGTATTCCAATATATGTGATAAGTCAACATAATTGATAGTTGCTAGTACAAGGAAAGTTTGTTCTTTATCAAAAAGCTGACCACAGTAAATATTCCGGCTTCAGAGAACTGTGTAATCTTACTTTCAGTCTAATGCAGATGGGGCTAAGCAGTCTTCTGAGAATTAGTTCAAATGAGCTGAAAAGCATTGTGGCACTTTGAAAAAAACAAAAAGTGCAGAAGACAAAGTAAGATTTATATTTCAAAGGGAAAGCATATGCAATTCTTATGCTGCACCATAGTGCATTAGGAATCGATCACAGTCTGCTACTTTTTATATGGTAATTCTAGTTTTTGAAACATTTATTAGTACAGTGAATTTCATAAGGAGGCAGTTTTCCTCTTCAATGATGTTTAGATTTTCCATTAAAAGCAATTAGATCACTGCAAATAGGTAAACAAGTACCCTCCAGTGACTACCTGACGAACAGAAACTACTCTAAGATATTACATTAGAAAAAAACTTCTTGTATGGCAGGTACATTTGCAGCCAGAATTTAAATGGGGTTGGATTAGATGTATTAAAAAAAGAGAGCTTTGAGGATCCCTTGATGAGTACTGACGCTCCTCCCACACTGAGCAATGCATACCTACCTCTTTTAAATAAGCATCTCCTTACACAAAGTGAGCCACCAGATGACACAACTGGTGGCTTCACCCACCACGAGAGCTTACTGATATAAGCATCAGATAAGGATTCAAACAGTCATATCTTTGTATTCTTTATATATGTGTGCTTCAGAGAGAAATCATCTGCAAACTTCTTGAATGGTAAGCGTAATATAGTTTTCGCTCAGATTCTGTCACTCAAATTTTTGTTGGGCCTATTTTTCTTTTGCTTTTAGGAAGATTTTTGTGTTAAAAATCAAGGTAGGATTTTTTAGAATTCATATGGAAATGAAAATTTTGCATAGTTTAAGCTAATTGGAAAACTATGATACATATTTTTGTTGATTTTCATAAAATCTATATCTTACAAGCAGGAAAATGCAAGTAGTATACAAATAATATTACATCCTTTCATGTTCAGTATTTACATTTCTTTTTATATTTTTTACATTTCTTTTTATAGGCAAAAGTGTTTCACAATCTGTTTTTCTTTTTGGCCACCAGACATTGTTTATTTTCCCCAGTATATCCATATAAAAAAAAATTCTAAGTATTGTATCTACCTTACTGGTAGATATTAACTCTATTTCCAAGTGATATTTGTAAAAAATTAAATTTTTAATTAAATATGCTTAGACTAAAATAGACTATTTTTGATGAGAGTCTGATCATAGTTTCAGGTCTAGTAAATATGAAATAGAAAGTATATTTCAAACAAATACTCATATCTACTCCATCTAATAAGCCTACATAACTTTATCTTAGTCAATAAGACACAATTTCTGGCTGATTTTGACATAGGAACCATCCTTCAGTTAGGGCAAGAATGTCCAGGACTTGTGGAAATCAAGTCAATAGTCAACAGGTCTTAAAGAAGAGCTAAAATATGCAGTACTGTACTTGTAGTAATTTCATTAAGATACTTTTGCCCTTTTCTTCTTTCTTGAATTATATTTGTTTAAACTGAGTAATTTAAAACATAAACTAATTTAAACTATATATTTTCAATTTTTTTTTGATTCAGGTATGTGAGCATCATTTTTGCTTAATTGTATATGTAACCATTTTCAAGATAACGTTTTCTTTCACTATAAAATAATATATATATACCTTATTTGCACTATATAACATACTGTTAATAAACTTAGTTTTCAATAAGTCTTTTTTTCCTAACTTGATAAAAATACAATTTAATATACCAAAAGTTATCCTTCATTATTTCAGTGCAATTGCCCAGGCAATTCTCTGAGAAGAAATAAAAATGATACAGAAAACTTGCAAAATACATTATTGATATTTGAAAGAAGTGAAGACCTGAGGTATAATCTGACAAAGCAAATAGAAATTGCATTCTATTTTGAAGAAAAAAACACTATATATTTTGTTGCAGTTGTACCAGTCTGTGATGATCCATTGATAGCATTTACTGAAGTTTTCCAGTGTTGCCTGTTTCTGCAAAATATATTCAATTCATTATTCCCAGTTACTTACACAAGAGGTTCAGGTTAACCACGGGAAAGGTAGGATCCACATCTGTTTAGATATCAGAAATTATGGAAATTCTTTCTGAAAATGTGTGTCCCTAAGAAAGTTAGATAGTTAAGTGAATCTTCTTTGTTTAAAAAAGAGAAACTGTAGTCAGCGGAAGTTAAGAGGAAGACAGACTTTGGCTGGAAAATGTGTACACAAAGAAAGGAATGTCAGGGGAGGAGAAGAAAGAGCATTAAGCAGACTTGAAATATAAAGAGAGAAGCCAGGGGAGAAGAACAGAAATGAGAGGACATAGTAGAAAGGGTACAGATATGGTCATAAAAATGAGTTTGAAATGCCAGCACGAAGACATTGGAGATCATGTGCGCTGTTGCTTCACTAATGCTCCTTTTCCATGTTTGAGGTTGTCACCCTTCATTTTCTATATTTGCAAACTGGTGGCAGGGAAAACATTCATGACATTATCCAACACTGCTTCCCAACAACTATGAGCATGAAAAGGTTTGAGTACTCTGGTTTAGTCGTGAGAGATACACCACACTGAGGAATCGTATGACAAAATGGGGGAATTCCAAGACAGTGAGATTAAATTTACTGCATGTTTTCATTAGGAAATAATGTATGCATGGAAACTGTGGATACTGAAAACCTGCTAGCAGGTTTTCCAGCTTCTTGCAGTATCCTGTGAGAACCTTTCCTTTCTCACGCAAGCTATGAAACCAGTAAGACGGTTTTTTGTATAACTATCTGAACACCTGGTGTTTGTCTAAGTCTGTTTATGATACATTGGAGAGGTGTTTTGGAAATGAGTGTTGCAGGACTTTAGCCAAGGGGCAATACCCTAGGGGGTGGGTGATCAGTGACCAATCACTTTATGGAACTAAAGCATATAAACGGGGTTGAAAATTATTAAATGCCATTTCTTGCTGGATCTGTGTGTAGCTGCATCTCTCCGTCTGTGGCGCAACAGCGACAGGAAACATTCAACAGAATGATACATAATGCAGTTTATATAATTGAGATAAATTATTCCTTTATTTTGTCTTTCTCTTACTGCATATGGGAAAGGCAAGTACAGCCCTATAGAGAGCTATGAATTACTAGGAAACATTCTGGCAGGCTTTCCTTCATACAGTCATTTTTAAGAGCTTCCACTTTTAAAGACATTTATCAATAACAGCTCAATATCAATAACCACTGAAGACTATATCTTTGGAAGAACAAATGTAATCAAAGGCTCTTTTCAGAGACAAAAAGAGAGAGTAGAATTTGAGTGATTAAGATGTCTTTGTAGAGGGCAGGTTTGGCTGGATAGGATGTCCATAGGAGACAAGGATTTCTAAAAAGACAGACTAATGGATGAAAAGCACCACTGCAATGAGGGTGCTGTGTTCCTTGACAGGCAGCAGATATACTAAGTAGGAAAACTCTGTGGATGCATGTTAGGGCAGCAGTGATGTAAAATAGACAGCTGCTGAGGAAAGACCAAGTAGCACTAAGAAATAATGTTTCTGAATGTATAACTGATCATCAGGAAAAGTGCCTGAATTAGATTGCAGGTCGGATTTAGGCTTCCGAAATCTAGGACTGTCTTCCCCCAAACAAACTTGTCTAACTCTTACATGCATAAATATCCTGAGGCACCTGTATCTTCAATCAGATCTAGCTGAAGATGTCTCTGCTCGTTGCAGAAGGGTTGGACTAGATGCCTTTAAAGGTCCCTCCCAACACAAACTAATATTTAGTTCTATATATTTTATTATCAAAATTCTCCTTTTTTTTAGATATGGTACAACTGAAGGTATATCTTCACAATCTCCAAAACCAAAATAAGTTCATTCAAAATAAGCAGTGTAAAGCATATATTCCATGCCTTAGTCTCACTGGACTGAGGGATCAGAAAGTGTCTGAAGCCTGCTAGTTCAGCTTTTCCTAAATTTCATGGTTAGGGAAAGCCTGGGATGGAGTTCCCCAACCTCACATGATACCATGATGATTTTTGCTTTTTTATATACCCCTCTTATATACCCTTTCATACACCCTTTTATACAGCTTTGCATGTATCCTTAGTGCTTTTAGCCCACATACTTGTAATTCCCCAAGTCTGACAACTAGCTTAAGCCCAAAATTCCATTAAGCCAAGAGACCAAACATCTTGGGAACCTCACAGTTGAGTCAGAAAGCCCAGACACCAAGGTCCTCTCCAGAACACATTCTGTAAACTAGGATAGGCCCATCCAGGTGGAAGGTTCCTCAGGTCAGGGGCTTCTCTTGAGCCTCTCAGTGGGGAATCTTTGATAGATATGCTAATGTGCAAGGTCTTTAACTGTATACGTGAATCATTGTGTGTTGGCAGTTCATTGTTTGGGGGGTGCACCCTGGTGCATTTTGGGGTGGGCATCCTGGTGTGCATCTTTCGGGTGTGCATTTTCAGTCTGCATTCAGGGGTGCTTTCTACCTGGATGTGACACACCAGAGGATCCTTAAATAAATACCGAGGTAAACCCTTTTTCTCCCTCTAACTGTGTTTGGTTTTTAATTCTAAGCCCAGGGAAAGGCAACACACAGATGGTTTCTGTGTCTGGTCAGTGGTAATTGAATGTGAAACCACAAAACCAGTGCTGAAGGCAGGAACAAGAAGATGAGTTTTCTAGTGTGGTGGAGAATCAAACATCAGCACTTTGATCCACACTCTGGCTGTACATAGGCACAGCTCCAATAGGAGGAGGAGAGCATCATGACGAGAAAGCAAGCTGCCATTTGGTGACCATGATTGTTTTTATTATGAAGCAGAGAGAATATTTTAATCTCTTTAGTTTGAGGGAGGTATATGATGCCTGCCATGTAAGAAGCTCTTCACTTGTTTAAAAGATAGTTTGCAACAGATGGCTCAGCTCCCGGCCTCACAGGATGATTACTGTCTGAAATGGGTACCTAAGTCACCCCTCACCTTACACACTCCACTCTGAAGCATCCAACCCTCCCAGGGACAAGGGGTTATATTCACTTTTGCTACCATACCCCTAAACTTCTAGATACAGCTCAATGTTTTTGTCTAGGAGCTAATTTGAAGCCAATAGTCGCTTCAATTAATTGCTGGGCTGCACTGGACACCTTAGGAAGTATCCTTATCAAGAATGTTCTCATGGAGTGACACCTGCTTATTACAGTAGATATTAAGTATAAAATCAATTTATACTTCCTTTAAACTCATAGATTTACTCTACAGACCTCTACTTAAATTTCTTCTTGTCCAAAATATTAAGAGTAGGACTCAAAATCTGTAAGATATTGTTTCACATCATATTTTACCATTAGAGAAAAAAAGACTCTGGAGTGTAATAGAAAGAATAATTGTTTTCTATATCCTTTTTCTTTAAAGAATTAGGCATGTACCAAACTTGTCAGTAACTTAAATCCTTCTGCTGAACAGCAGCATGTTCCTTACTACAGCAAAATCTCAAGAACAAAGAATGCAATGAAAAATCCATTAGACATAAGTGTAAAGTGCTAGTCAAGTTGACCTTGCTTGTCTGAAAATGACAGCAGCATTTTTTTTCTCAGTGGTAAGTACAAGTATGCTTCTGAAAATTTGTAGGAGACAATGTATTCTTGATTGTTTAGGCAGTAACTGAGATTAATTCCTGAATGGCTGTAATCAATATCTGAAGTAGCATCATGACTTCATTTGGTTACTGAATTAAGCTGACTCATGAAATCCTAATAATCATTTTACACATAATAATTTATATAATACTGGTGCCAAATAAATCACTTCCAAAGCAAAAAAACCACCATACAGTACATCATTTTCATTACTGCCGCTTGCTTGAATTTATGGTTCCTGGGTCTGAAAAATTAACAAAATTGCAGCACTGTGTTACGCAGGCTCCAGTATTCTAATGGTGCATATTTACTGTATACACAATTTAATTATTAAACAATCATATTTTTAATGAAATGCTGTGGTATGATTACCCTTAGTGAATTTTGCTTGTACTAATGGATTCACTTCTTCCATTAGCAAGATCATGTTTGAAATAAAATGGTATAAATGTATTTTAATCCACTCTAGGGAAAACCAGCTGTACGAAAGGTTACACTTTGACTACTTCTGTGAATTATTTCCTTATGTCAAATCATTATGCAGAAATAAAAGCTGTGGTCAGCCCACTTAAAATTCCATTTGAATCCTACTGGGAATGGAAAGTCTTTGTACTATTTTTCATACTCTGAACATTCTTCTGAACATTTACTAGAAGACTAAGATGTAGCAGTAATTTTAAAAGAAGGGAGCAGTATTATCAGATTCAAGAAAATTAGTAAAGCTATGGTTGGTTGAGTTTCATGACTCCTATTGTTCCACAGCATTTCTCTGTCTGCAATTTAGGCGATTTTAAGAAGAAACTGATGATAATTTTACTAATGCTTACTGATATTTCAGTGACACTTCTATTTCCAGATAATGATTCCTACAGAAAACGGCATTTATTTTCTTTATACAATACCCAGGTGCTGAGTTTAATTTCTCATAAAGAGGACTATGGGCAGGGAATTCAAAGGGATCTCACCACAGGAAGGTGAACATTCTCACTAACTGGGCCTGCTCCTAATCAAGGTATCATGAGGGTTTATACCACAAGCACTTAAACCCACACATTTACTCTTAGAACTATTTAGCTTTATGGTCTCTTAAGACTACTTAGTTAAGGATTTGTAACTTCAGCAACTTAAGACAAACAATTCTGGAGTTACAGTCTCAAAACAACAGGATCAAAATAACAAATGCAGAGTTTGTAGAGAGCAGTCTGGTGTTACACACGCCAGTAAAACTCTCTGAAGGAATCAGCAAGCAAAAAAGGTACAAACGATGCCAGAGTTAAGTGTATTTGGGAAAGTTCTTCAAAAAGGTCCCCCCTTATAGCCTTTTAATGAAACTAAACTGTCATAGGACAGGCAAGGAGGATTTCCTGAATTTGGTTAAGTGTTCAAAAACATGGAGTAGGAATACAACTTTGTAAAGCAAGGAGGTTCCTTAGGACGCCTTAAAGTCACTGATGATGAAATGGTGCAAAAACATTCTGGCAGCTTGGAAGGCACTACTGAATTTTCAGAATGACCAAAAATACAGGTGACTGATCCCAAAAGATTGGTGATACTGGAATGAAATGTCAGATGAAATTCAATGTTGATAAATTCCAGGTGAGTACCCAGAAGAAACATAACCCTAACTAGCTTCATATGAGTGTGTACCTGAATGCTATTTATTGATACTATCACCAGTTAGAAATGGGATTGTGGTGGAAAAAATTTCTATGGAAACTTAGCTCAGTGGCATTCAAAAAACCCCAAATATATTTGTGAACATTTATGAGAGGAATGAAGAAAAAAATTTAAGAAACAATGAATACTATTGCTTGAATATACCTTGACTATGTAAGTCTTGCCACTCCACTTCTAAAGGAACATGGAAAAGATTCAGAGTAGCAGGATGTGGTTATTCAGAGATAAAATGTGGCATCTGTAAGAAGGAAAATCACATGTACAAGGCCCCATCAGTGAGCAAAGTGCTGGAAGAACTTTGTGAAATAATGAGCACTAACAGGGATGAAAAAAATGGGGAAGAACACTCCATTTTTTCAAAATAAAAACACTAGGGAGCACTAAGTGAAGCCACTGGTAAAATAAACCATTTTTTTTTCACAAATATGTAATGAAATTATGGCACTTAGTGCCACAGGATGTTGTGGCACAGACAGTATAAAAAGGATTTAAAAAGAGAATGAGCGAAGTAATGGAGAATTGCTTGTTGACAGCTATTAAATAGGCTATATGGGGTGTGACACTTGGTTTTGGCAGTCCTTAAGCCGCCGCTTGCCATAAACCATGAAAACAAAGGCAAAAAATCACTTCCTGTGACTCCTACTGCTGTTCCTAAGCGTCTGCCCCGTCCACTACCTGCCCTTTGGCAGGGCTGCTCATCTCACCTTAAGTAAACTGTTAGTTCCCCGAGTTCCGTTCAGACCGACTCGGTTACAGGCGCTTTAGGATTAACCTTTTGAAACACCTCATGCTACTTCTTTCTATACTCTTCCTACAGCTTTCCTACGCCTCCCCGAACTGTCTGGTCAAACAAATTCTGCAAGAAAATTTTATGGCTACACAGAGAAGCTAATAGTAGAAAGCTCTCAGCCCCCTTTTTAGAGGCGGGAGGGCAGTGCAGGGGTAGGCAGCACCAGTTTAGGCGGTGGCCCCTGACAGGCACAGGCGTTCCTCTCCCGCGGGCTCCGTCCGGACCCGCCCGCCCCCGGTGGGGGCCACCGCCCGGCGGGATGCCCGCCCCGGCGGGATTGCCCCCGCCTGCTTTCCCTGCTTTCCCCGCCTCCGCCGGGACCCGGCCATCACTCGCTGTGTCGCCTCGCAGGTCGCCGGAGCGGACGGGGCGGGCGCTGCTCGGAGCCGGGCGGGCGGGCGGCATGAAGCGCTCTCTGCTGCGGCTCTGCCGGGCGCGGGAGAAGGCGGCCGTCTCCAGCTCCTACCAGGGCGTCGTGTGCGAGGCGGATGCCGCCTCCGTCGCCTCGCAGGATGTCTTCAAGGTGCGTGCGGAGGGGCGGCGGGCCCGGGGCTGGGAGAGGGCTGAAGGTGGAGGGTGAGGTGGGCGAGGGTGCGGAGGGTCTCTGCAGCTGTGCGGGCTCAGCAGTGATTGTGTCCCAGGGATCCATTCCTCCATGAGACCTTTCCGCTCCCTCGGTGGACCCGGGAGGGAGGGAGGATCTGTGCGGGATGGGAGACGGGCTGGGAGTCGCCCTGGCCGTGCGGTGTGAAGGTGATGTTGTGTGGCCCAGGGTGAGCGGCAAGGTAGGGGAGCAGGGGAAGGAGGATGTGGGTGGCAGGCTGCTGACACAGAACCCACATTCCCCCTGGGCACAGAAAGAGACCCCGTCTTAGAGGGAAGTCCAGAGGTCATGATAGAAATGAATAGATCAGCTAACAAAAATGACACGAAACAAAAGTTTAGAAGCACTGGGAAAAGGAACTAGCAGTGCAACCTACAAAAGTGAGATTGCAGCCAGGAAAGACATAATATCTTCCCACTTTTGATAGACAACAGGATGAGAAGTCATGTATTTGTATTGCTGTTAGGGAGACCTAGACGAAAATCTAGCGAGGCCTTTTTTAAGGGTAAGAATAATTAAGCAAAGGAAAAGTTTGCTTACAGGATGGAAGACTTGGATAACGTTGGAGATGTTTAACAGCAGGCTAAACAAATTTGACAAAGTTTATAGTTGAGTTTAGATCTGACTCCTGAGGTCGTCCACTCACATATGTCTTCTGTGTGCTAGCTGTAGACCTGAGCAACACCTCTCCAGCATAAGGTGGCTTGTCACTCTGGTGGGCGATCTGCCACTACAGACCTGTTCAGGCACAGGGCAAAGGAGCTGCTGTTGTTTAAAATAGCTTGCTTTGCTGTTTTTAACCAACCCAAGTACTGAGAACACCTAACTGACTTCTTTCTTCCTTATTTTGTGAGTGAAACATTGCAGTATTGGCTGATAAATCTTACTTTTGTTGATAGAAATTATCATCATGCCACATTTTGTCTTACATTGAGAAATAAATCCAGTGTTAAAAGTGGAAAAATGTGGTCTAAATCAATAAAAATAATAAAGGTAGAATATTAGAAGGAATAGAAAATACTGGGCTCTCTAATAAGGTCTTCTTAGATAGCTTTTTGGTGTATTTGAAATGTATATATATTTGTGTGTGTAATTGAGCTGTTATTTTTGTGACAGTTGATTCATCTTTCCACAATTATATCACATGTTTTCAATTAGCTTTTTCTGATTGCACTTTTGAGGCAGACGCTAGCCCTGTATTTGGCCTCAGTCTCGTAAATGTTTAAATACGTTTGTAACATTATTGACATGAGTAACCTCACTGAGGTCAGTGGCACTATTAAGCTGAATGAAGCTAAACACGTGCTCAAGCGCATGAATGGGCTGCCCTATGATGTATATTTGCTTAAGGACAGCAAAAATTGTTGAGTCTTTGTGTGCTTTTTGTTGTGACTCAGGGGATCCTGGGGACCGAAGTTTTCCTTTTCTTTTACAGGCGTAAAAGGAGCAGTGATTTTAGGAAATTTCCTTTTTTTATTCTTTGCTTGCTTACATACTTTTTGAAGGTTTGCATTACTTTAGATAAGCATTTTTCTCCTTTTTTTCCATCCAATCTAGTTGAACTGTTTTTCTTTTTTATTCTCTCTTAATTTTTCGTATCTGTTTCTTAAATTCCCACCCATTCTCTGCAATCATTTTTTTCTATCACTTTTCTTCACATAGAAATATAGGGTTTGAATCACTGCAACAAAAATATTTGGAGAATATTATAAAATAAGAATCAGCAGAGTTTCCGTAGTGGGCTTTGGTTGTAAAGCATAGTACCTGGAAAAGATCAAGCTGTCAGTGGGCTCACTGGGCAGATACTCAGTTGTTTCAGGCTGAGATAATACTCTGATGTTCTAAACATGCTGCTGAAATTAAAAAATATATTGGTTTCTCTGACATAAAGAACATCACAGAAGCCCAATGGCTGAACTTGAAAGCCAAGGAAACAGTATGTCTCTGTAGAAAGATCTAAAAAAAGGAATTTATCAAGATTATTGATTTTCCTCTCTGTTGTATTCATTTGACATGGCCACTACAGGAAAGAGTATAAAAACATAAGTGATGAATTTGCTTGTTTGAGATTTTCCAAGATGAAGGAAGGATCTTGAGCTCACTACAGAAGAGAAAACAATGTGTTCAAGACTATTTCCAGTTTTGTTCATTTTGCACTGTTTCTCATCTGGATCTTATATTGCAGTCAGTTAAACCAATCAGAGTTTCACTGTTTCCTCAATCTGATCATGATTTGTGAACTTCTGTATGAAACCAAACAACTGGGAGGGACTTACTGTGTGGTAACATACCCACAAAAACCCATTATAGCACTGCTAACTTGCAGCCTTTTAGGAGAATGTTTTTATCCAAAACAGGTTATTTCAGATGGAAGTGCCTGTAGGCTACGGAGCTTCATTAAGAAGAATCGTTCTGGGCTTACAAAAGTGGATGAATTAAATGCCACCCCACTGCATCACGCTGCGGAAGGAGGACAAATAGAGCTAATGCAGTTGATCATAGATGATTCCTCCTGCGAAGGTAACGTGCATTTCATGAACTACTTTATTTAGCAGAATACAGAAGTTCAATAACCAAGGTCTCCGTTACCCAACTGCAACAGGACTGATATGTGTTATCTCCATTTATAGATTCAAGTATAACTCAAACTGTCTGCCGCAGCTGGCGCTGTCTCAGGTGTGGTTTGGGTCGCCCTCGTTATGTAGGACTGTTTTCTCTAATGCAGTGAATCAATATGCCTTACTTTGTTTGACACTCACATAGATAGTCTTCAAGTATGAAAAAGAAAACTGCAGTGATGTATGGAAGACTTGACTTTCTGTCTTCCTTATTCATGTTATGTGTCTGTTATATAACAAGCATTGTGAACTACGTCGGACTCCAATGACAGACTGTAGGCTACTGAGAAAACCTACAATGGCCCTGAAAAGCTTGGGTTTTTCACCTGTTGATGGCCAATCTAATTTTAGATTACTCTGGCTGAAATACATTTCTTTTTATTTTCAGTCTGTCATTTTCGTCCTAATTTTTTAGGATATTCGTTGAAGTTTATCTTCAGTTTTCAAGCTCAAAATGTATGTGTAGAACAGACCATTTTTATAAGTGGTGTGAATTGATTTACTTTTGTGTTCTGAAGTGAAACAGAGTAGGTATGGTCTTTAATTTTCTTACAGTTTGCNATTGATTTACTTTTGTGTTCTGAACAGTTTGCAACACTTGTTACCTCTTATTTCAGTTCTTTACACTCATTTATTTTGTGCAGCCTTTAAAGAAATAGCTGCAAAGTCAAATAAAATAGGAAAAAGAGTCAAGGAGAGAGGGAAATAAAGTAACTCTTGACGTCAGAAAAAAAAGGTGCATAATAATGGGCAAGAAATAGACAGGTTTCCCATTTCTCTCATAAATACTGTATATTCAGCACAATATTTAATCAGTTTAACACAATGCACTGCATCTCGTGAAATCTTTTCATTTCATTTTTCAAAGAAATACAGTAGCACAGACCTAAACCTTCATTGAGGATGCCTTTTTTTTAAGTGCAATCAGAATATTTGATGGTTTGGCTTTGGTTTTTGTTTTGTTTTGTTTTCTCTCCTTTGACCTAGTGTTAAATGTGATGGATTCTTCTGGAAATACCCCACTGCATTGGGCCACGAAGAAAAACCAGATTGAAAGTGTTCGTTTGCTTCTCAGCAGAGGAGCGAATCCAAACATTCTCAACTCCAATATGATGGCACCTTTGCATATGGCTGTTCAGTCCCTGCACAATGAAATTGTGAGGGTGAGTCTAAAGTCCGTGTAAATATTCACACTTGATAAGTAGCTCAGCAGCAGCTGCAGAGCACCAAGGCCTTGTTCATATATGCCATATCTCCTCATATGTTTTCTTTGGCGAGCAGGATGTGTAACGTGATGCCTATAGAAATGTCTGTGTCTTCTTAGCACTGCAAGTAGAAAGTAACTTCTTGATTTATAGAAATACTGATGTTTGTGCTATGAGAGTAGTCATAATGTTTCACAGAAAAGGCTTTTCAATTTTCCAAACACAAGGAACTTTCTTTAAAAGGGTTCTTTTTAACACTGAAACTTCATGTAGGCATGTGTTATTTCAAGTTATAATGTTCTGATTTTTTTTTTACAACTGTAGAGAACATCATAGAAGTATTAAGACTTCCTTGAAACTAATGTATTGTTAAAGTAAAAACCAGATTAAAACTAGTCAGAAAGCACAATTCTTAAAACCAACATTCTAATAATCACTTGAGTAGTAGCAAACTAAATCTGCAATTAAAAAAATCACAAAAATATATTGTGAAGAAATTACTGAGGTGTCCATGTTGAACCTTGTAAAATAGCAACAGCATTGAGATTTTAAGCAGCATAATTGTTTAACCATTTGTCTAAGTGCAAGAGAATTTTTTCGCTTCATATGCAGCATAGGGATAGAATTTTAGAATTTGTAAAGTTCTTATATTTTTTAGATGAAAGCAACCTTAAAATTGCAACACTTGCTTTTCTATTTAAATTTGTCTCTTTTCCTGGTTTATCCACACAAAAGAGAGAAACACGTTATCTGTATTTAAGACTCAGAGTTCTTTAGAAATATTTCAGTGTCCTCAAATCTTTTACAGAATCTGTACTTATGAATTAAGAACAGTGAAATCTGAAATCAATGACATTTTTTAAATGGGCTTTTTATCAGCTTCCGTGCTTCGGTTCTTGACTAAATCTGTGCTCTCATTTTTTCCTCAGTCTGTTGTTTATTCAGACTAATTTTCCCTTGGTTTTTATTGCCAAATTGCCTGAGAGTGATTAAAATGTACCAGTTCCTCTAGTACAGAAAAAATAAATAACTGGAAATACTGAAAGACAATTAAATAAATATGTAGCTAGGGGAATGAATAAGCAATGCAGTATGGTCATTACCATTTCCAGATCCTTTGCTTCTCAAAAAGTGCTGGAAGCAGTCACAGAGATAATTGATGATACTGATAGTTCAGTGTCAGCTGTTAAACTAGAGACTGGAGCAGGATTTCAGGACTGCAAGGTCCTAGTTTTCATCAAGCCCCATCTCCCCTCATTTTACTGTCCAATTGAGCAGATTCCTAATTGAGCAGATTCAATGACATTGCCACCTGCTAGGGAATTTTCTGTTGAAAACTTTAGTTGAAAATCCTTATCTGCAATGTGCTACAGAGAATACTTTCTCCCGTTATTGAGATATTTTTAAATCAGACTTTAAAATCCTTTGCAGCCATGTGCAGAGTTTAACTTAGTTACCTGGCTGTCTGCTGGAAAGAATTGCACTTCATATGGGTTCATATCTGCATTTTTCACCAGCATATTTTTGTATTCTCCTGCATTTTGTATCTCCTCTGCCTGTGCACTGTGGGCTTTTGGCATACAAAATGAGTAAGTTGCAAGGGTGCTATGGGTTGCAAACAACAAAAATAATGGAATAGGCTTTTGTTGTGTTTGGCTTACGACTGACTGAATGCTTTCTCAAACATTTAGATTTTAGTTCAACATAGCAGTACAGATGTTAACTTGGAAGGTGAAGCAGGGAACACACCTATAATTGTAGCCTGTTACAAGGACAATCCTGAAGCACTGACACTCCTGGTAGGTATAATTATCCATCATCATTAGAGGTGATTCTATCTTGATGCAGTGTTATTCTCTTCCTGGGTTCTCTCTTTGTTCAATGCAGGAAGGTTAATCACGGGCCTAGTGTTCAAGTGGCTTTGCATGTGTTACTAAGAAACTTTTTAATCTTTTAAGAGGGTATATTATATCTGTATCTATCTGAGTGGCAAACTTAAGGAAAAAAGCTGATTTTGAAGGTCATAAGAAGACAGAATGAAGCACATGCGTTGTATGGCTATAACATGCAAAAGATACTTGTATGTAAACTTCATAACACATATGCAACATTAAAAAAAAGGAGAGAGTTACCCAGGAGACTGTATCTGTAATAGTATGTTCATTTGTCAGATTATTCTGTATGCCATTCAGCTGTATTGAGACGTTCTTTTTCAGATTGAAAATGGAGGGAAAATATGTAAACCAAACAAAACGGGATGTATGCCTATCCATGCAGCGGCATTTTCAGGTGCAAAAACATGTCTGGAAATTCTTTTGAAAAAAGGTAAATACAATGTTCCCAAGCAGTGAGTACCAATTTGCTGCTTTAGTTCTCAAATAACTAAAAAAAAGGAAAATTGTGAAAACAAGCAATTATAACTATGTTTGAACTTGCAAGAAGTTATTGCAGTTATCCTTATGGGCAGTTTATGCTGACAACTTTTTTATGATTGCAGCAGCAAACTAGCTCCTTTCCTAAGTGTATGTTCATCTGTTGTTTAATGATAGATGTGACAGGCTCATATTTTGAGAGGAGAGAATATTATTCCACACCTAATGTGTTTGTTTTGAAAGCCTTTATATCTTCCATTATCTCATTCTCACTTAAAAAAAATCCATTTATTTTCATCTCTCAGGTGAAGAATTGGGTCACTCTGCTAAAACCCACATCAATTTTACCAATAATGGAAAGTGCAGTCCACTTCATTTGGCAGTTCAGAGTGGTGACCTTGAAATGATTAAAATGTGCATTGAATTTGGAGCCCAAATTGATCTAAAACAGGTAAAACTCAGAGTGGAGCAAAATGTAATTTTGATAAAATCTACGTACCTCGAAATCTCTGAGTGGTATGAAAAAAAGATGAGCAGATAATCGTTGCTCACTGTTTCTTCCAACACAAAGCCGAGGGAGCAGCAAACGAAAACAAGTCTCTGGTTCAAATCAGGCAGAATGTGACATTTCTGTACACAAGTGACATAGGGTCATCCCTTCCCAGAAGTAGGATCTTCAATCTGACCCTTTCTGATCCATTCTTGTTTATCCTCAGCCTTGCCTTGGCCTTTACAGTATCTTCTTTATAAGCAAATACAAATTTGTGATATTACTGCTGCTACCATGGTGTAGCACTGCTGGTGTAAGGGTCTGTGCCCGGCTTCATTCATAAATAAACATTTTAAAATATATGTATCATTAATCAAAATGTTTGCAAGGATGAAATCAACTCATGAGAGCAAAACTAAACATAGTTTTGCCTTCTTTCACTGGTTTGTTTCTTTGAACACACAGCTTTTGAATGAGATGATTTATGCTGCTGGTTTTCTGATGGGTGAGACTGCTTATGGCATTGTGGAAAAGCCCTTTCCAATGCCTTCACCAAAATGGTCCTGCTCTGAAAATGAGAAAGTCAAAACCCTCAGGCATATATCAAAGCTGGTTTATCCCATCTGGCTAAACAAACTTCTGTTTTAGCAAATATTGTTCTAATCATCTATATTTTGCTCAATTATTTTTGCTCAATTATGTCTAGTTTATAATAGTTTTATAGCATATTGGACAACCATAATTTTACCTGCAGAAAAGTTGATTTAAGACTTACTTCTAATGAGGATTCCATTTAAGGAAGTTAATGACATTTTAAAATAATGTATTTTCTGTATTATATGGGCCCATTTCTTTGCTTATTCATTTTTACTGGCCTACCTATGGTTTTCTGTAGCTTTCATTTGCTTCATCCCTTGTATTAAAGGGTGCTGTATCTGTCTGGGTTTTAATTAAACTACAGAAGTTTGTTAAGAGTATAATTATCTTGTATCTTAGGGACTTGGTATAGAGTGATTTTTAACTTTGTAGTAATCCTTTAAAACTATCTCTCTAGTCTTTTCTGGTTTTGTCAATCTCTTTAGAATTTTACTACTTCAGTTAAAGACTAAAGCTTCATTACTTGCATAGAAATTTAGGCATTTATGAGTTACGAATTGTGGGCTAGTTCACTAGTGTGTTTAATGAATTGGAAGTTACATTTCTGAGGTTTAAATATTTATATTTTTTCTTGTTTTCCCATTTGTAGAATGAAAAATGCACAGCACTTCATTTTGCTGCCACTCAAGGAGCAACTGAGATTGTAAAGCTAATGATGTCATCCTATGCTGGTGAGGAATCCATTATTGATGCTGTAGATGGGAATAAGGAAACATTGCTTCACAGGTAGGAAGCTGCTGTGCCAGATTTCACTATAAATTGTGGACCATGATGTTTTTAGTTATTCCTTTCATTTGGAACACCTCCACATGATTCGAATCTTCCCCATGGTATGGGAGGTGGTTTTACTGCAGTAGGAAAGAGTCAAAAATTTGGTCAGAATGTTAAAAATCTTGGTGCTGCTACCAAAATCAAAACAGTTCCAGTTACTTGGAACCATGTCAAGGAATGATCATTAACAGTTTGCATTGAAAATTTACTCCAGTAAAGTAGTAGGGGAACAAGTTTATGGAATTATTAACATCTTCTGATAATGTGGAAGAAATGCCCTTATCTAATGGGTTGATGTTCTCCAGAAAATGAGTGAAAAATAATATAAGTTGTTTAAAAGAATACTTTTTTCTGTTTTCCAAAATGACTTACATTATACCTGGTCAGGTAAAAGGAAATATTGTTACACTTCCCTGTGACTTCAAAGTTGCAGATGGTGTTTGTGTATGTGAAAATCCTCAAGACTTCTAGTCTTTCACACTCCATTTACAACCAGAGCACTAGACTGTGGAGAAGTTTCTTCAGTCTTTTGTGGCAGAAAGATAGTTGGTTAAACGTGCTGGCTCCCAACTCTATGGAATATAATATATTTCCTCATGTATACATTTTCTGCAAGAAAGATATGTTTCACTGCATTTAACTATAATTATTTGACAGTGTTATTCTACAAGAAGTTTTACAGTATGAAATAAGTGGCAGAAGCAGTGGAGATGATTGTTCTTTGGACACAATATAAAGTGGAATGATTCAAAGATATCTGAAGACTTTAAAAGAGTTTGCTGTAAAGTTAAGATAATGTTCGGGTCCATTTGGAAATGTTACCATGGAAGAACATGACTGGAGACAAAGTGATGACAGAAAGACAAAGCAAATTGTGCAGACACTTGTACCACTTAATAGATAACTGGCTGCTATATCCATGAAAATTACTGTCCTTGAAAAAAGCTTGGTAAAAAGGACAATACTATTTTAGTCCCTGTGTCTGTGAAACAGGAAAAGTATTATCAAGAATCATTAGAAAGGTAGAAAGTCACCCAAATATCTCAGAACATTAAAAAAAAACTGAGTAGGAACATTAACTTGTTGAGAAACAAAGCAGCAGTGAAACATAGGTAGGACTTGATGCTTTTGCATTCCTACTGTCATGTTTCCATCTAAATATTTCGTAAAATGACTTTGCTTTCTCTTTAGTCACCTTGGAATTCAAGTGTTTGTGAAGCATTCAGTATTAATGTGTGGCTGGAAGGGTCCACTATAGATAATGGAGGCATCTCTACATATTTGGAACCATGACTTGATTTTTAAGATGCGTATTTTGAGTAATCAGTTCTAAGTATAGTACACCCAATGTTATTATTACCTCTTATAATGCTAAGGCAACTGTTATCGTTTGAGATACAGTACAACCTTGGAACTGTCCTTCTATGTTGCTTATTGAGTCAAAATATTTCACAGAGGTCTGACTTGTGAAAACATTTTGTCTTTGTGTATTTACTGTGCTATACATTCATGCTTTGACCATTTTTTTCCTGTAATATATAATTCAGTGTCTTACTGTAGAATGAAACCTGAGAAGTTTCCAAGTGTATAGACAGCTTTAAAATATTTTTGGTAAATGACAACAACTTTTTATCAGTATAATTAACTAATGCTACTGACTATGCTCCAAATGCCCAATTTATACCAATTAGTTTGTTCATATTTTTTCAGGTAGACTTGCCTGCCACACTCAGAATACATGTTTAGCCATTGCCATTTTAAACTCACGCTAGCATTATTGCACAAAATACAACCAAATTATTTTTTAATAATGAAATGAATTTGAGGCTCCAGGAATGCTTGGAACAAACTGCAGATGAAATTTATGGAATTCTGTATTGACCTTGTGTGGTACCTTGAAAGATTTTGACATTTGAAATTACTGGTTGTCTTAAAAACTGGTGGTAAAACGCCTGTTTACCTACCAGTGTGGTCTTTGTTTCCTGCAGTGAGTTTCAAATGTAGTAACTTAACTGAACTTAGTTTTAAAAGATAATTCATTTTAATAAAATGTTTTTATTTTTCTCATGGAGTTATGTATAAGAGTATCTCTCTGTCTCTTTGTTTTAAAATTGATTTATTTGAAAATACTATAAAATGGAGAAGAAGACTATCCTTTGCCTTGAAACTTCTTTGTCCTTTCTAATATTACTGTATTTTTGCATTTTTCTCCACAGAACAGCACTGTTTGATCATTATGAACTGGCGGAGTATTTGATTTCAATGGTAAATATTTAATCAAACGACGTATTTAGAGAGATTATTGGTATCTCTTGCTACAGGTCTGCATAGAGAAATTCATAAAGTAGAATGTGTTTTCAGGTGTAGGCTATTTAGATAGAGAGACATATACATTTCATAATGTATAATTGAGAGTTACAGTACAACCGTAGTTGTGGATCTATAATATCATCCCACAGCTACAGAGGATGAAATCTTACATTTTTATTTCCATTTTACTTACTCAGAAAGTTTCATAAACATCTTTTACCAAATACGGTGAAGTAGTCTGGTCATCCTACACTTTTTGGAAATGAAATATAAAATAAATGCTGAACAGGCATTGAATTTTATCTGATTTTTTTTTTCCAGGAATAAATCCTTTCTTTGAAGAATGTACATATGATTACTATGGGATCACATAGCCATATATCAAAGTTTGTGCATGATCTAGAAATGTTTTTTTATGCTATGTGGTTTGGTTGTATTTCTTCACTGAATAATTATGAAGGACAAAGAGAAGAAATGTAATCAGGGATGCTCCTGGCGATGCTCCCAATGTCCATTTTTGCCAATTAAACTAAGGCTCATATAATCATTTTGCGCCTCACTCGTCTGAGCACATTTTCAGAAATCATCAGACTTCTTTTTGGTTTTATGTGTGTTTAGGGTTTTTACTTTGTTTCATGGCAATTCTACTAAAAGAAATTCTCTTCTAAATACAGTTTTGCTTTGCTCAGAAGGTCTGTTACAGGGATTTGATTTAGGTAGAACTAGATGTTGTGCTTATTTTTGATTCAAATGCAAAATGGTGAGGTTTGACTACTTAAACTTGTCTGACAAAACCACCTGTCAACAAACCTTATTACCTGAGAAATACAGGTACAAGTTTTTGCATGTGGAGGCTTCTGTGCACAAAATATTATATCATAAATATCTTTAACACTGCATTTGTTAAGAACAAACTTTCATTCCTTGAGTGCTGTTTGACTGCTTTGGCCTCTTGCATAGAAGGTTTGCTGAGGGTTCATTTGGCTTTCCATATAAAGTATGTCAGTTTTGATGCTTTAGGACTGTTTTAGTTCACCCAGTCTGGGAATGGATCAAAATATGTCAGTTGGAGTTAGCGGAATGTTGCATGTACCACCTGTGCTGCCTCCTCCCTTGTAGTCCTGGCAAGATCACGAAGTTCTGCGTATGCTGTGGTGTATATGAGGGTGAAAAAGAAAAGGTGCAGCAATGTTACTGCTTGAAAGGACTAGCAAATTCCAGTTCAGAAGCACTTTTGGGTTCTAATAAAGAAAAACATCTATTTATTTTATGCATTAAATATTCACATTTTATTCAAAATAAATAAGCAGTAATTTTACACATTTTCTTCTGGTTTTTTTGACTTCTTCCTCTTCTGCTTCTTTTGTCTTTGCTAAAAGGAAAATGAAAGATTAAATCGGTATAAATACTAATTGATATTTACAAAATTGACATGTTTGGTTTTATATTAATATCTGTTTAATTAATTTATGTTAATACATTCAGGGTAACAGAAAGGGGAAAGCAAATGGAGTTCAGAAACTATTTTACAAACTCTTAATTCAGTTGTATAATAAATGAGCTAAATATATGTGGCAATATATGCTACTTCTTACTGTGATAAGTAATTATGAATGCTGCCAAATTCATTTTACTGAGAGCTGAACCATTATGTTAGCTGACAGAAAGGTGATTGAATGTTACATGAAGAACTGGAAGTTGCTGCCCTGTATTCATTGAAATAAATGAGACACTTGGATAAAAAAGTCTGTTTCTTGATGAAAAAAATCATTTTTAAGAGGTTGTCTGACCTTTTAGAAAGGCAAATGCGGAAAGGGTCTTGCATGTATTACTCCCAAATATTTAATGAACATACATTGGAAGCTTCTTGTTCTCCGTGGTAATCATTGTACATTTATTAAGTGCTTCTTATTACTACGTTACAGGTGTTACCATCCTAGAAAGTAAATATTGCTCACAACTGTGATTAATTCTCTCAGATTAAGATTGGACCTAAAGATGATACAAGTTAATAGAAAAACTGCCATTGATTTTTTTTTCCAATCATCTTTGGATATTATCAGAAATAAATAGATTTTTTTGTGTACTTAGTTCAACTCATTAAATTTGACTTGCAACTCAGTATCTAGAAAAAATGATATCTAAACTATCATAAAATATGCATACATCTCATTGGTTCATTTACTTGTATCTTCCTGCTCCCTTGGTGGGATTTTTTAGATAGATATATTTATGCTTATAGTAGTACTTTGCTGATATGACCATAGCGATACTGTGACTATAGTGACCATACTGTCCTGGCAATATGTGTCAGTGCAAGAGCAGACAAAACAGAATACATACGATACAGCTGCTTTGGCATCAAAATTGACTTGGTTCATATCACTTATGCTGAAGAATAAAAAATTAATATAGATCGAGCTATGCAGATCGAACTGTGCTACTTTCTGGATGCATTCCTTCTTGAATTGTGTTCATACAGCACAGAGGTTCAGAAAGATCTTTTTCTGGTAATTGTTTGATACACAAGAACATATCATTCAAAGGGCTACAATTCTTGCAATTTTCTGTAGTGTCAATCCTGGTATTTTCGAGTTACAATTTTATATTGAGAATTTAAGTACATGGAAAGGTTCTCTAACAGAAGATCATAAGCTGTAAGTTCAGTATACCTAGAAGTAGGTCACTATTATTTTGGCATCTGAATTTTTATATAGAGATGACTGGACTGTGGCTGATGGATAGAAACCCTAGTAGTTTTATAGAGAGAGGTAGTGTGTTTATGTATTTATGTAATGTGAAATTACTTATCTGGAGCATCTGGAGTTACTAAGAATGCCTATATTTCTGCTATGCTTATGAAGGGTAGCACCATTTAAAAGTTTCATTTATTCATTATTCACCATAAACTTGGAATTCTTTTTTGCAGGGGGCTAATATTGATAGTGTTGACATAGAAGGTCGATCCCCACTTCTGCTGGCCACTTCCTGTGCATCATGGAAAATTGTGAATTTACTGCTCTCAAAAGGTAAAAAAGGAATATACATACACTATATATATACTTCCTTTGAGCAGGGTTCATTCATATTAAAACTCTGCGTCCAGCTTTCCTCTCAGTTTGAATTCACTACTTCAGCATCCAGCCCAGGAGCAGCTGAGCTAAACAGCTGCACACTGCTGGTATCCCCTGAGATAAAGGAAGAATTGGTGTGATGATTTCACCCCTTTTACTACAGCGTGAACAGGCTGTAGGAGAATGTGTATGCCATGTGTCACGCTGCTCAAGGTGGAGGTGGCACTGGCACTCCATCCCAGCACTCCTCAGCAGCTCACGAAGTAACGGAACTGCGGAATAAATACACCACTTATTCAGAGTTGTGTTTTGTACCAGCAACCAGTCTTTAAATGTTAAAGCCCGCAGTTCAAGCCTTACCCATGTTTTTATGAAATCATAGTCACCTTGAAAACGTTTGAGCTATATCTCTTTCATTTGTTGTATTTTGGTGCAAGGTAACTATTATTACTGCATTTCCTCTTGTTAATAGTACAAGTGATTTTGTTAAAAAACCGTGTAGTAAGTTTTGAAACTGTAACAAGGTTACAACTTTAAAGATTAGAAGAGGGGATTATTTGCATCTTTAAATTTCCTCTTGATTTGTGGGCGCTTAGCATCTTGGAATATAAGGGCCCCATATAAATCTTAGTGCCGCAATGAAATACAAAATGCATACACACAAGAAAATGATGGAAGCTGAGTGTCAGTAGGGGTGATTTTTTTGGGAAGCAAAATTATACATTGCAAGGCTGACTTGAAAAATTATTTTATATTTATAACAATTATTTTATAAAATTTTAAAGATTTATAAACATATTTGTTCAATGTCTGTTCCTTTGCCTTAAACATCATTATGTAGTGCCAAGAACCAGCAGTTTTGAAGTTGCTGGTATTTATTTCCATATTTATTTAGGAGCAAATGTATCATTAAAAGATCATCTTGGTCGGAATTTCTTGCATTTGACCGTATTGCAGCCTGGAGGATTACAGCATCTGAATGAGAAATATCTGCAGGTACAGTAAACATCAATTTATGTCTTTCTGTTGCCCTTACTAGGAAAATGTAAAGAAAAAAACAACTACCGTTTTATTTTAGTGTGTTTGTAAAAATTTGTGTTACTTCTTAACTAGCCCAGTGTCACAAGAAATGGTTTAAAGAGGTACATATCACATATCTCTCATGAAAAAATTTCAAAGCCAATAATACAGTTTTCTTATTGCCAGGCAAAGGAATAACATAATCCCATAAATTATTTTGCTGTTGGGGGATTGAATAGCTCAAGAGGTAGGCAATAAAATACAGAACTTTTCACTTCTATTTTCCCAGCTTGCATGCAGTAAAGCTACGAGACATGCTCATAATCAGTCAACATCTAGAACTTAAATAGTTTGCAGCATATTCTGCAGGAGCTTTCTGTGGACTGGGCCATAATGAAGTCTTGGATTTGGTTTTTAAAAAGATTTCAAACATAAATTTCTATCTGGCTGTGTTGAAATGAAGCACTCATATTGATAGAGCCCAAGCTTGCTTGAAAAAGTTCAATTTGCTGGCCTCCAGAGCTCTAGAAATAGCCTTGAAAATGTGAATCAAATATAATTAATCTTAAAACGTGCTGAAATTTGTGAACACCTTTGATTGTATTTCAGAATGGATTTAACCTCCCTTTTCAGCAGATGTAGTGAATTAGTTTTAAACCAGAACGATAGTTCTCTGCATTGACTTTCTGATTATTGGTCATATTAATAATTCAGACAAATAAGTGGATCGGACTGTGGGAGGAGTTTTTTACTTGCTTTAAGAAAGGTTTATAGGATAGTGTTAGACAAGATACAGAGGAAAACAGGGAAATGAAGATGAAAAGGAGAAACGGGAAATAAATTTACACTGTAAACCAGTGAAATGCTGGGTTTTGACAGTCAGAGGTTTTGCTACTGAATCTAGACTATAAGACTGCCTTTATGTTCGGTACAAGCCCTCTGCTGCCAGCAGTGAGCAGTATGCTGGAACGGCAGCAAAGAAGAATTTCCTGTATTGTGCTGTGGATGGGCTGCAGTAAGGATGCAGAATGGCAGACGCCTGTGTTCTTTGAAGAGTAGTTGTTTGAAAATATAGTGACCCACAAATCAGGAGATAAAAAAATGCTCTTTGTTCCTAAATTGACTTAAGTTAATTTCTTATTTTTAGATACTGCTTTAAAGTATTAATGGTGTTGTTGCAAGCTATTAGAAGATATGGAGCATATATAGGAGATTTGGGTGTAATTCTGCTTTTGTTTTCGGGTATTTCTTGGGGGATAACAGATGGAAAATATTAAAAATCTCGTCATGGATGAAGATAATGAAGGATGCACTCCATTGCATTATGCATGCAGACAAGGTGTGGCCCTCTCTGTAAATAATTTACTCAGCCTCAACGTTTCCATCTACTCTAAGAGCAGGGATAAGAAGTCACCGTTACACTTTGCTGCCAGGTTAGTGGCACAGTCAGGGCCATGGAATCCATGCCATGGTTTTCATTCCGATATTTTTGATGTTAATTTCTGTGTGTATCTTGTAAAGCTATGGGCGCATCAATACTTGTCAACGACTTATAAGAGATATGAAAGACACAAGACTTTTGAATGAAGGTGATAAGAAGGGAATGACTCCCCTTCATTTGGCAGCCCAGAATGGTCATGAGAAGGTAGTTCAGTTTCTTCTGAAGAGAGGGGCTCTTTTCCTCTGGTAAGTATACAGATTTTCATTCATTAAGCCAAAAAGAACTATCCCCCTGTGTTTTATGTTCATCTGCTGGGAAGTTAATGCAATATAAATATAAATACAGTATATTAAAATAATTATTATATTAATATATGCAAATACAAACATACAGCATAACAGCACGGTTATAAAATACATGTAAAACAGAGAATCAGGGTAGCTGTAAAGCCAAGGCCTCTAATGGTGGGGAAATTGAGGTTTCTCTAAATCCAACTGCGAGAAGAATATTGAACCTTTTCATGGAAAAAATTTGGTTTGGAAATATTACAATCATTTCAGCTTCAATTACAGGCTTGAGTAGGGTTTCTTAGGGCTGGTGGTTCACAGGCATTCTGCCTTGCGGTTTAAGTCCTGCTTTCAGGTCAAAGATCCTCAGGTCTCAGAAAGAGAGAGATGAAAAGAGAGAGACCTAAGTACTATTATTGAGTTGAACCTTTCACTTCTAAATGGTATATTGACCTTCACATAGTAGTTGACAGAAGGTATGGACATCTCTGCAGTGGTCATGCCAAATAAAAGAGGTCTGAGTCAAAGGAGCATACATTTACATTTACTTTAAATTTATAAAAAGTGTTTTATTCATAATTTCTAATTTTATACCATCACATGTAAGTGATTATAAAGGCTGGACAGCCCTGCACCATGCTGCCTTCGGAGGATACACTCGCACAATGCAGATCATTTTGGATACTAATGTGAAGTGTACTGACAGAGTGGATGAAGAAGGGGTATGTGTTAACATTATTTGTTTCTTGTCTGCTATTACTTCTAGATGAAATGTCAGGGCTAGGCTATTAGTAGTTTTCCAGTGTGTATTACACGTGTAATATTTTATTTCCTGTGACAGACTCAGTTCTGTTATATTTCACCACTGTTAAAAGTTCATTCCTTGGATAAATATATGATTGCTGAAATTGTTATCCAATTCTTTTCAGCGGGAGACAAAAAAGATGCAAATAGCCTAATAGAAAACATGAAATACTGAGTGTATTAGACATGTCCCTCTTGCCCCCTGTACAATGCAAGAATATTTTAGCAATGTAGTACAAACACTGGTAAGGTAAATTTAAAGAACTTACACAGATTTTAAAAAATCTGGTATCAACTATAGCTCATTAACATATTGTTTGATATCCACTGCACAGTGATGTACAACGAAAACAGCACCTATCTTGCTCTGGAGTTTGGACAAATGCAGTGTGTATTAGGTCAAGACAGAATCCCTTTCTTGGATTGAAGGCCTCTTGTATGAACTGTCCCATCAGAAACATAGGGCGATCATTTTAAAGAACTGTTCAATTCCCAACATAGAAGCTGTTGCTAATTTCTCTGAGAACTGGTGTTGAAAACATTTAGAATTACTAGATTAGAAACAAATCTTGACTATAAATTTATGAGAAGCCAATTCTTTGTCCTTAATTTCAATCAGAAAAATCTGGGTGCATTCAGAAGACTCTCAAAAGTCAGTTTCAGTGTAACTTGATTCCTAAACCACTCATTCCTTTACTTTTGTGAAAATACCAAAGAAAAAATAAATGTTCCACTTACAAAATTGCGCCCTCAGATTTTCTTGCAGATTTTTTTGTATGAGAACATCTGGATAAAATTGGGTGCTTCTCTTCTTGATTATCAAATGCGGGTGTTCTGTGTCTGTAGACACCATAATTTTTACCTATTTCTGACTTGCAGTTCATTAATTATGAAACTAAAAGATATTAATGAATTGGCTTTTCTTACCTACAGTGAGTTTCGTCTTCAGATTTTGCCCTACTGTAGCTGTAGACATAAAGTAAAGAACACGTCTGTAATCTCTGTCAGAATCTCTGACAATATTCTAATGTTTTATGTTGCTAGTAAAAGTATTTGAGACTTGCAACTGCGAAAAGCATGTGACTTTTGAATGTGAGAAAGCACTGGGACATACTTTTAATTACTCACATACTGCTGTACTGCTTGTCTGCACAGAACACAGCTTTGCACTTGGCTGCACGGGAGGGTCATGCAAAAGCAGTGAGGTTACTTCTCGACTATGGTGCGAAAATTCTGTTCAACAAAGCAGTAGCTTCTTTTTTCCACGAAGCAATACACAATAGGAGAAAAGATGTAGTGTCTGCTGTCATTTTGCACAAAAGGTAAGGTGTACAGAAAATGCTTTTTGAATTTATTTTCCAGTGCGTCTTGTTTTGTTGGGTTTTTTTTAAATGAGATTAAGTTCTGAAAATCTGTAGTTTAGTAAGTAAAACTGAGTGCTTAGTTTAAAATTCCAGAGGTTATGTTCTGTTCTAAAGAGCACAAATAAAATATGGCATAATTGTAATGGACATCAGATATATTGCGTTGAGTATTTGGATTCTGTGTTTAAAAAAACACATAGAAGCCATCAGAAATAATTTTGACCTTTCACATAATGCTTAACGCCTACAGAATATTAATCAAAATGTGAATACAACTGAAATAATTCAAGAGATTTAATTTAAAATTGTGATTTTAAATATTGCACATATTTTAAAATGTGGCATTTCAACCGCAATTTAGACTATTTTATGTTACAGTATAGTGAAATCCCACTTTATGAATAAAGCATTACACTATTGCCTAATCATTACATCTTTTGGTAGGAGTTACAGGAATACTGACAGGATTTACTGTATTTATTATTACTTGCCTAATTTTGTAACCCAAGATTCCAGAATTTGTTCCAGTTTCATATTTTTTAGGAGATCTTAGCATAGTTGAAACGTTTCTGTTTAATTGATAACAGAATTTAGCATGAATCATTTTTACAGAAGCATCCAGATTATTACTCAGTTACTCCCCAAACAGCTTAGTTTCCATTTAATAGTGCATAAAATTGTTATACATTATGATTTTCAATATATTCAACTCAATATATAAAAACTCAAATAATCTAAAAGTAGTTAATTTAAAACAGAAGCAATTAAAAATTTTTCCATTATCTGAAATAATTTTTTGCAGATGGGAAGAGGCTGTTGTGACTTTCTCTCACTATTCCAGTGCCAATAAGTGTCCTTTGCTGGAAATGGTTGAGTATCTTCCTGATTCATTTAAAGTAAGTTTTCTGCACATGTTGAAGGAATGACTGCACAAAATAAGCTTAGTTGTGCTGCATTGATTTTTCTGCTTCCTGTCCTCACTAATATATATTATTATAAAATAGAAATAATATAAGTTCACAAAATTATTTAGTAGTGTTTCAGTGATAGTTTCCATTTGTCCAGTTTAAGTTCTTCAGTATTAGAAAAGTTCTTAGCTTCCTGAAATCAATGGAGTTATAAAGGTAAAAAAAAATGTATAAATGTAATGAAAGTCATAAGTGAATTGGGTTCAAAATCATCTGAGATATTTTCAATCTCTCAGCTAACTGCTAAATGATACAACAGAAATGTTTTTTTATTAAAATAGCAAGTGACTTGGTATGTATGTATTTATAAACTATTCACACTTCCTACTTGTAAACTAGCATGTAGCCTTGTAAACTGCATAGTTTATATTTAACTCCTACATGTAAACTCTGGAATTTTATGTCTTCAAAACATACATCATCAAATCTGACTGAATCATCACTTCTGTTAGGTGGTTGTTGTATTTGACAGTCATTTTCTTCTGGTCCAAACACATTCTTTCTGTTGAACATTGTCTATATCACCTTAATTCACTTTTCTGTTCATCTGCAAAGCTGGTGTTGGACAACTGCATAATTGAGTCTTCAGAGGAAAAGACAAGTCGAGACTTCTACGTAAGTAGATGAAAAAGTCTGGGAAAGTGCACAATACGTATATTTTATTGTATATATCAAGTTCATATAAGTAAGGTACGCCTGTAGAAGAATCTCGGATCTTAACACAGAACACAGGTGACAGATCTTATTTTATCCTATGGACTGTAAGTAGTTTGAAGTTCAGTTTCTGTAATCTTCGTGCTTACACATTTTAGTAAGTGTGACATTAAACTTCTGCAGTCCATAAACTGTATCTTTGCTGTGTTAATTTTTGCAATCAATCTGGGTATCAGAGGTTATGTGTATTTCAAAATAGCAGTGAGAGAAGACACCTAATAGCTCTTTATGCATATCAAATGTATGCTTATAAGTAGTGCAGTTGTCATCAATAATTTAGAGTTCAACATGTTTCTTGTTTTTGTGCCTGCTTGTCCAAAATCTTAAACAGTAGATTGCTTTTAACAGTGCTAGGGAGGCATGAATGTTCTACAGTTATATTACCTTTGAAACCATATTGAAAACGTCCTTATCAATGATTCTATTGGGTTGTGTCCACATCATTAACAGAAAACTTGCAAATTTTTTGCTGCTGTGCATTTTCTTTATATTGTATTATCAAAGCCATATAACTTTTAAAGACCAGCTTTTCTTTAAAGTCAGCATTAAAACAGATTACAGTTAGGAAAATGACCTTTCCTAACAGTAACATTTTAGCAAGAAATGTGCACTTGTTGTTTTACATTTACAAATGGCTGTTTGTTTAAACATCTTTCAGTCACAGATGTGTATCTTGATGGCATGTGTCCAGCTAACAATGAATATACATCTTGATTCTGACTACCTTGACGCAATATGCTTTTTTTTTCTCTTTTTTGTATTAAGAACATAATCTAAGACTGAGATAATCATTTGCATTATGTTTAACTTCTGGTGTATGTGTGTTATATAGATTGAATATAACTTCAGATATCTTCAGTGTCCCTTGACACTTAACAGGAAACTAAAGGATGGTGAAGATATTTTCTATGAACCACTTACCACTTTAAACGTAAGTTCTAGTTTTACTCTGACATTATTGCCTGCTGTCTTGGTTTAGATAAAATCAAGAGGTTTGAGTTTTTCATCATAATATTTCTTCTCCAAAGCCCGTAACTTTTTATATTAAAAGTATATTGAAATTAAGTACGGGCCAAAGTTCTAAGTAATAAAAAAAAATTCTTTTAGGTTTAGATAAAGCTATGAATGTTCAAGAGAATGTGCTGTATGTCCAGGTAGTTCATCAAAGAAAACCACACTCCAGTCATTGTGGTGACCATGCACTGGAATGCAAGGCACTGAAAAACCTGACAAGCTGATTTGTTTCATACACTAATTGCAAAATACTTATAGTGCCCGAAACAAATTTGCTGGTTTTTTGCACTGTCAATCTGTTCTCTCATTCTTTGTCAGAAAATGTTTATATAACAAACTTTCTGGCTTAAATGCTTACTTTTTGGGATAGCTGCTGGCAATTAGCTGTTGTACTGTCCAATAAATAATAAATAAATATTTTCTCATTAAATGTAAAAGCGTGGTCTCACAGGTATAGTTGAAAATAGTCTGTATAATTTTTTGAAGCTTGAAACAGACTAAAAGAGCCACAGCTGAGAAGCTGAATGCCTTAGCAGGCAGAGAGGGCAAGACAGTGATGGGTTTGGGCCAGAGTGCTTAATCAAAAGAACTTTGCCATATCTTACACACATTTTACTATTCATTAGGCTAATATTCAGGTAAAAAAGGTGGCCTAGCCAGTTTTCTAAGTACTTTGCTTACCTAGATGAATTAAATTTGATCCTTCTGTATTTGTGTTTTGTAGGCCATGGTGCGCCACAATCGCATGGAGCTACTCAGTCATCCTGTGTGTAAAGAATATTTGCTTATGAAATGGTTGGTCTATTTTAATGCATAAAATATAACACTGCATGTCAAGATAAAGACTATTGTGCCTGAAAGTTCTTTATTAAAATGTGCATATTTATAGAGTAGACTGAGCAAATGTCTTTTCCATAAAGAGTAACAGCATTTGGTAAAGATTTTTTGATTTTTACAACAAAGACAACTACTATCTTTGTGTCCTCATTATTGCAAGAGTATATAATAAGGTTGCCAAGTTAAAAATGAAAGGAACAGTATTTCAGAATGGCAAATACATTTTAGTCCACATAAGTGATGAACACATTCATCACAAAGGGACATTTCAAGAAATGTTTATTTCCTCATATTGAAGACGTTGTTGGCTGTTAAATTTGAATGCATGCTCTTTCAAATTTCTGAAGTGTTGTAACTTTAACATTCTCACTTTCAAGGATGGCCTATGGGTTTCGAGCACATCTCATGAATTTAGGCATATATTCTCTCGGTCTCATCCCACTGACTCTTCTGGTCACCCACATCCAGCCTGTACGACCTTCGAATGGAACAGAGCTCTATGAAGCAAGACCATTAGAATATGAGGTACTTTTATTAGTAGTCACAATATGTTTAGGATTTTTATAGCAAAACGTATAGTAAAAATTATTTAAATAATTTTTAGATCAATTTATGATCTAGCAACTCTAAGGAATAGAATTAAAGTGTATATTTCTAAACATTCAGCAGCAACCTCTTTAGATAATTTTCAGTTCTCATTTCTTGTTTTTATTTTTTTCTGAGAAATTTCGATTTGGTACACGGTTACTTTAGTTTTTTCTCTGAAGTGAATAATATTTGTTTAATATTGAAGAAAAATTATTCACATGAGAGAGAAGGCATAGAACTGATACAGGAACTCAAAAAGGATATGCTAGTAGAAATATGAAATAAAGTAAACTCAAGGGATATAAAGGGTTTACGGAGATATCCTGATATATAAAAAATAATGAGAATCACATATACAGCCCAACCCAGTACATGGATTTAACAATAAATATTAGTAAAACAGAATTTAGATAGTAATAAGCTTATATGACACAAGCTAACAGAGTTACTTGGCAATATAATGCATATATAATAGGTAGAGCTGAAATGAACATTCCTTCAATAATTTCTAATTTCTTTTGTGCTCTGATTTTTGTTTCAGGACTCATACTTCACAAGGGTGTGTATGTGTTTAGTTTTAATTATGAGTTTACTGGGCATCTGCAAAGAAATATTTCAGCTGATTCAGCAGGTAAGTACATAGAGAAATAACATTAATCAGACAGTGTGCTTGCATGGAAGTTTGTATGACATTGAAATTAATATGATTTTTTCCTGACTAGAAGGGAAATGCCAATTTATACTGTCAAATTTATATATATAAAGATTCAATTTAAATTTATATATATAAAGATTAAAACTGAGAAGAGAATTTAAATAGTGTATTGAATTCAGTGCTTCAATGATGGATGACTTGTAAATATTAATCTGTCTCTCTTAAATCCTAGAAATTGAAATATTTGTTGGATTACTCCAATCTACTGGACTGGACCATTTATACTACAAGCATAATTTTTGTGTCTTCTTTATTTATTAATACACCAGCTCATTTGCAGTGGGAATGTGGAGCAATTGCTGTATACTTGTCTTGGATGAACTTCTTGCTTTATCTTCAACGGTAAAAATTTTTTATGGGTTTTACAATAAAATATTTTAATATTTTCAGATATTTTACATATCCTAAACTGTGACTGATCAAGTTTGACAGTCCCATTTTTTATTTTTTTTTTCAAACTATACAAGTTTCCAGATTAGAACCACAGGAATTTTGTAATCTCTGATGAACTGTAACAACAGTTTCCTGTGGTTTTCATGTAGAGCATCACAGCATTTGTTATAGCAACTATAGAAATAACAATATTTATTTTAATGTTAATTAAGCAAAGCAATGCTTAGTCGTGTCTTTTAAAAATCATCTTCTGTTACACTGTATAGACTTTGACTTTAAAAAAACCCAGAAAAATATTCATTATGAGACGCATAAGGAAGTTAGGTTTTATGAGTAATACCTGGGAGAGTGTAAATTCTTTTATCATTTTACTTATTAAATGGCACATCTCACTTCTCTATACCATAGTGTCCTGTAAAAGAATTACAATGAATGATACTATTTCTTCAGTTGACATTACATCTCTTTATTGCCCTTGATTATCTTAAATGTTGTCACTGGTACAATAGTGTCCAAAAGTTATAAACTGCAGGATAGCTGGGTGGAGGAAAAAAATAATGTGGGTGTAGTGCTTAAGACTAATAAGTTAAACACATTTGTGCTTGAGCAGGACTGCATGTGATAACGCTGCATAAATGTTCTTCCAAGCCTTATTGTATACATGCACTAATCACCCCCGTGAAGTCTTGCAGACAGACAAACACAACGTTTGCTGATTAATTTCAGGATTGTTTTACTGTGGTAGGAATGTTTAAGGACACGGTTTGTAAACAGAGTTAATGTCCAAGCGAGTACCTCTCTGGTATTGCCTCTGCTGCAAACCTTGTCCTCCCCGTGGCTGATCTGAGATGAGTAATGAATGGGCGTGTCCTGTCTGCTCTGGGCAACATGAGCGTTGAACCTACCCAGTGAAAAGTAAACAGATGATTGTGCAACCTTTCTTCTGCTGCTGGATGAAATGCCTGACTGTTTTTTCAAGTGTTTAGCAGTAGAACTCTACACATGATTTTTCTAACTCATTCAGGCTTGTCTTTTCCCAAAGCAACCTCTGACTCCATTGTCTTCAATTGAATTTTGCCTAATAAATGCCTAATAAGTAAGAGAAGATCAAGTTTGCTTTATTTCCAGCTTGACCTTTTCAGTCTTGCACATAATATTTCCGAGCGAAAATCATGTGGAGGGATTTTCACAGTTACTGTTGTAGTAGCACAAAAAATCTCTTGGATCCTGGATTTGAGAGAGGACATAAATTTCCATGTTCAGGTTTGAACTAAAAAGTAATTTAATCTACTTTATGATAATTCCTGTTCTGGGATTTAGTTTTTGTGCTAGCCAAGAATAGGGGAGGCTTGCCAGGTGACAGAGTGTTGTTGGAAACACAGGTGTCCTAAAATTACACTATTCCCCTTCTCTTCCTGAGCAATGTGTTTGTTTTTGTTTGTTTGTTTTTCATACTTTGTATTGCACTAAAACAACATATATGTAGTTTATTTCGTGTCTTGTAAAAATTGAAATCTTTTAAATCAGGTGTGTGGCTGCTATATGGATTATGGTGCCAGTTGTCCTTTCTTCTGGTTGCTAATTTGCTTCGAGAAGTAGAAAAAAGTTGGATAATTTTCTAATGTTGTTATTCTGAATGCAACAGTGGCACAATATTGTACTGCCTATGCCTATGAAGAGAATAAATGTTATCCATGAAAAATACTATCTTAAAAATTGTTCTTGTGCATTAAAAAATAAGATTATGCAGTTTAAGCTTGCTGGAAGTAGGATCACTCGCACTCTTTTGGATGTGAAAGTAGAACAGGTCTGTTACCATCACAGAATTTCTCAGAGAGGCAGTCTCTTTAAACAGATGAAAATTAGCATTATACTCTGCCTTACATAAATAACTGCAAGGGATTCTAACTTCAGTATTTAATGCTTTAGGAGTAGACTTAGCAGTGCTAGATTAATGGTTGGAGTTGATTATCTTAAAAGTCTTTTCCAAACTAAGTGATTCTATGTATTTTTTTTTTACGTATTGCCTAGGTTTGAGAACTATGGAATCTATGTTGTGATGTTCTGGGAAATTTTGAGGACTTTGATTCGGATTGCTGTGGTTTTCTTTTTCCTGATACTGGCCTTTGGACTGAGTTTCTTTGTCCTTTTGGGTTCACAGGTTAGTTTGATAATATAGTTAAGTTTTTAGCATTATAAATATTATCTTTGACTAAAGCATCTCAAGACTTTACTTAAAAATTTCATCAGTTGGGTTTTTTCTTTATTTTGATATTTCTTTTTGCAGCAAACATACAGCACCCCTCTGCTTTCTGTAATGAAGACGTTTGCAATGATGCTGGGAGACATTAATTACCATGATGCGTTCCTTGATCCTTTACTAAGCAATGAATTGCCATATCCATTCCTGAGTTACACGGTTCTCATTATATTTACCTTGCTTATTCCAATCCTTCTTATGAACTTGCTAGTAAGTAAGCTACTTATCCATATGCAAAAGTGGTTAAACACAAATATTATAGAGAGTTCTAGCATACAGAATTACTTCAGTAAGTGACCGCCATTTACTATTTAACAGATATTTTCAGTAACATATTAAAATGTTGCCATTCTCTGTGCTTGTTTTCCATCCAGTTTGCTGTTTGAAGTATTTTCCCATAGCTTACTCCTGCAGGATTATTTTGTATATCTTTACATAGTAACTGTGATGGAATTTGGTTGGAGCTGCAATGTATTATTCTGAGGTCTTGATCAAGAAAACTGGGGAACAATGATTTTTGTTCAATCCCTTGTTGTATCATAACCTAGCACTAACAATAATTATTAAAAAAAAAAATAAAGCCCAAACTGAAATCTTCATTGCACACAAAACAACAATCAGAAGTAGTGTTAGAACTGACTAACAAGTCTGATCTGAACATAAAGACTCAGAAAACATTATAATGATGAGAAAGGGGGAAAATATGTAATATATTCTCAGCCATGTTCCATTGAACATAATTTTTTTTAGGAAATCATGTATTTCATATGAGCTGAGCAATAAAAATCAAACAGCTCATGTTTTTAAAGGTTGTTTATTGCTGCCATGATCCTACTTAATCAAGAGATCAGTTTTCTTAACATTGCAGCAGTAATGAAGAATCAAAAAGAAGGGATGTTGTTCTTGACAAAAGTAGCTCTTTAGTGCCTTACCAACAGAGTGTTGTCAGTAAAAACACTCTCTGCATTTATTGATACATATTTTCCAAATATGCAAAAAATGTTTCCAAATTCAAGTGACAAAATAATTTAACTCCAGAATACTTTTTTGTTTAAATGTGAATGAGAAATACAATTGAAATCACAGACTATGAAAAAATAGATAGTGAAATCTTTCTTGGTTTTTTCTAGATTGGTTTGGCTGTTGGGGATATCGCTGAAGTGCAGAAATATGCTGCACTCAAAAGGATTGCAATGCAGGTGAGTAACATACCATGGAAGCATCAAATACTGGAAGTACATATCATTGCTAGAACACCATTTAGATAATTAGTTGATTTGTAATCACATTCCTAACTATGTTAGGAAATCTGTAAAGCAAATTGGTGAACATGGCATCTTATTCTGAATCTCACTTTCACTCATGTGAGTCATTGCCCGGAAGTGTACAAGCAAATGCATTTCTAAGGAATTTTTCAACCATTGGTTCGAGCAATTCTAAGTTTTTCCAAAACCAGAATCTCAAAATCAGAAACTGCAATGCTTGAAATTGCAGAGTTGTCTTTTAGTAGAAAACTTACGCAGTGGAAAGAAGGTACACAAAAATCAAAAGGACACCAAATTCATTCTGCTATACTAAATTCTCATTAACTAAAAGAGTGCATATCTATGTGGAGTAATTAATTCTGCTAAGATACTCAATTCTGGTATGACTATGTAGTTTTAATGTCTGGGCTGGACTATTCAAATATGATGCCACTGTTTGCAGTGTGGAGTAGTACTAGGGAATTGTATATAATGGCATGATGGTTATTTTCACATATAGTGTGTATTTATCTTAAGACAACATACCTCATTCTAAACACAAAACTACGTTTAGGTTAATCTTCACACCAACTTAGAGAAGAAGCTGCCGTTTTGGTTCTTAAGTCGGGTGGACCAGGAATCAATCACTGTATATCCCAACAGGCCAAGATACTGTGGATTTATGGTAAGATGGCGAATATCACAAAGAAGAATTCTTGCCAAAAAGGGATATCACTGACTTTGTACACACATTGCTAAGGACATTGTGTTAATAAGACTCAATCATTAACTGACATCAAGGGAATTGTGATTAGACCTTGACACTGACTAAGGTCAGTGAAAATGATAAATCAGTTTGAGTGCAGTGGTATTCAGATAAAATGAGTGTTTGAATACTCAGTGAACTGTAACTTTATTAAGTGAGACAAGCTACAAAAGATGTTCAGAGAAAAGGTAGAATTACTCCCTTCTGGCTTTTCTTCTTTTACTTGTTTGCTTGCATTTCAGCTGTTACTGATAGACTGGATTTTCTTATAAAACAAATTGTACAAAACAAATGTTTTAATATATTAAAAAATGACATCATAACAGAAATTCTTTTCAATGTTAGCACTGTGTGAAGACTTACCATTCACATATTTAATCTATTGTCGGACTATGGGGTCTATTTAAGTTTGGTTCCATGTTTTGTTTAGAGTGTGTTCCAATATTGCTTTGGGTATGAGGACTCTACCACATATGCACAGAGCCCTGATACAACACTAGAACTGGAAGTTCTGAAGCAGAAATACAGGTATTTCTTGCGATATTTTACTGATGTAAAAATAAGTAGAGCAAATATTACAAACATACTCCTATTTTAAAAAGCATTCTAAAGCTCCATACTGTACCTAAAAAGTAAAATTCCGTGTACCCCAGCCCAAACCAACACAGCTTGTTGCTCATTAAAGTAATCTGAAGTAATGGGGAAGATGCATTTTCACTTTAGAGATTTGCGTATGGAGGTCTTCAAGGGTTATTTGGAACAACCAAGTGATGTCATTCCAGTTGGTTTGCAAGTATACGCAATCTGTTACTGACTTTCCACTGGTCTGATGGTAAATCAGATTCAGATTGTTTCCCCAAAAATGCACTGGTGTCTTGATTGTCCCTTGAACAAATCACGTTTCCCAAAGCCTTGGAAGGAATTCTTTGTACTTTCTTGACTTACTCGTCATACCAACATATCCATAGGAATGGTTTCAAAAAAGCTTTCTGTGAATGTACAGCTAGAAAAACGTATTCTTTCTCACTCAGTCTCACTTTCCTGTGCACTTTTTTCTCTCCATTTTCTTCTTTCCCTTTTTTCTTTAATCTACCATATTTTTTTCTTCCTGCACAAATTCAGATTGAGTATTTTTTTTGCATGAAAGACTAAGCAAGAGTTGAAGAAGGGTGAGACTACACCCTATAGATATAAGCAAATCACGGACTTGAGCAAGTCTTTTTTCACATACATACTACATCAATATATTATAAAACAGCATAAAACAGACTCTTTCTTGGTTGGGATTTTTTTGCTACAGAGAAGGAAGAAAACGATAGTTTTATAAAATTATTTGCAATAAAATAACTTGTGACCATATCATTATGGAAAGTTATTTTTACTACTGTGAAAATATTGACTGAAAACTCTTACTACATTGCCAGTTTTTATTATCAGAGTTCAAAACAGAGCTCAGTTACTGCTGGAGCTAGTGTCAGTCAGTGCTGGGTGTATGTATTTTTGGGTTTTGGTTTGGGGTGCGGTTTTCTTTTCCTTTGTATTTTAATTCTTGTGATTTTCACATATTTTAAGATGTATTACCATTTCTTGTTTAAAAAAATCAAAACCAAACAAACAAAAAAACCCCCTAACTACGTCTGAAGCCCCCCAGCTGTTCTTCACAAAGAGCCTTTTCAGCCACGAGAATTCATGTTGTAATTTTGTGAGTCTAGACATTCAGAAAAGTAGAATTTCAAAACGCCTGTTTGGTAGTTTTATAAAGACAGTTTCTAGATACATTTCCCATTTCTTTCATTGTTTCTTTAAAGATAACAGATACTGTGTTCTGTATGTATGATGCTAACTTAGGTTAACTACTTAATTGCATCAATTGCACTTTGGATAGCACTTTGAGAAAGAGCAGTAAGTGCCTCATCAGTATTTCTCATATGCTGTAAAAGTAGTTGTGAATTTCACTAAATGTGTTGGTTGCTTAATTGCCATTGTAACCCTGGCCTTTTTCTTGCCAGACAAGAAAATAGGTCAATAGGAAAAACTTTTGATAGAACAGTCAACAACCTTATTTTGAGAGTGAAGTTGCTTCTACCTTAACTGTATATTAAGTTACTTTACACAAGAATCACGGATTTGTTCTTTAATCCTATTTCCTGTAACATGGAGAAGTACTTCAGCTTGAAAAATTAAATGTATTCTAGATGATAGTCTTTGTTAGCAGAAGGGTTTAGTTAAGTACAGTCAGAAGGGTGAAGTTAGGTACTGTAAATTTTTGCATCTGCAATTTTAATGACTTAAATGTCCTTCAAAATCAAATGACAAAGCCTGATGCATATTTGTTTGTTTGTTTACTTTTCAGGCTCAAAGATATATCAACATTGTTGGAAAAGCAACATGACCTCATTAAACTGATTATCCAAAAAATGGAGATAGTGTCAGAGGCTGAGGATGAAGACAGCAATGATCTATTTCAGCACAAATTTAGGAAAAGGCAGTTAGAGCACAAGAATAGTAAATGGGATACAGTATTAAAAGCTGTTAAAACAAATGTGCCTAACCCAAGCACAGAAAAGAACAATAGCTTCTTCTAGACTTGGCTATAATATCATGTTGTATTATCATTTTGTTCTACTTTAGGGTCACTTCTCTTATAGTCTTTGCATAATGTTAATGTGATACATCATGTACTCAAGTATAAAAAAGGCCAGATCCAAAACCAGGATGCAGGTGCTCAAAACAGTATTTAAGGAGACTGGAGATATCTACATCCAAAACTGTGATCCTAAAAGTGACTGGCTAATCAGGAAAGTGCCTAACTCAACAGAGGCCAACTTTGCTGTCCTGGCAGTTCCCAAGGCTTCTGTCTAGATCTGTTCCTGGATTTGGCCCTAGTACACTTAGGTCTGTATGTAATTACACTATTTTCTGTTACGAGTATTTTTAGAATTTCTAAATTTTTAGAAATTAGATTCTAGTAATTTAGTATTCAGCTGTTTGGAGAGAGCCAATGGTCTTTATGTAGCTTAAAGAAAAACTACAAAACTAATCTGACAGAGTGTGTTGGAAGTTTTGCTGAGTAGGGACTGCAGGATCAGGCCTGAAAGGCAGGAAATAAAGGATCATGAAGTTGTAGTGTAAGGGAAGAATTGCTTTCTTTTCTAGGTAAGTGGAAGCAATTCATGGAGGGATCATTTGTACTAGCATGCATGTAGCTTTGATAGAATGACATGTTTAATATTAGTCGTTTACAGCTTGCTGTTCCTATACTGCTAATGTGATTTTGGCCTTCCTGATAACGTAAAACTGATCTTGCTACTTTAATCTGCACTTTGGCTTTATTATTCATTTACTGAATATTCAGTGCATTATGTAATATATGGTAATATATTAAATTTAGAAATAAACATGAATTAAAATGTGTTTAAGTACCCCAATAGATTTGTTTCAAAAGCAGTGCTAATAAACTAATTATGTCTATACATGGTGATAAGGCTCTGTGGTCTGCTTTTGAATTCAGACATTTTCTTTAAGAACTTAGTATACATTAATTCTTCTAATAAAAACCAATTACAATTCCTGTTTATTTAAAAGGTAGTCACTAGAAGGTAACTCACATGGTACAGAACTTGTCCAGTCTTCAGAAAACACTGGGAGATGCACTGTAAATTAGTGCAGCTTGTGCCTTAAATATGCTACAGATGTTCAGCAGGCAAAATTCTTTCTCACCCAAATGCTCTATCCCAGCTTTGAGACTTTAAATCCTTGCCAGGTAAAATAGAGAAAGGAAGAGGCTGCTGGGGGAGCAGTTCTGCCCCAGGGCCAAGCCTGGTGTGACACTGTGAAACAGGGAGAGAACATGTAAGCAGAGTCAGAGCAGAAAAAGTAAAAATATAACTATAGTCTCTGAAATTGTTGTGGCCCTTAAAGGCAGATCTATTCCTGTGAATAAATTGTTTGGGTTTTCTGCGCTGCTGTGCATCTGCAGCTCCCTCTGCCAGTAGAAGGAATGCCCAGGTTCTCAGGATAGGGCCAAACTTGAAAAATGTAATAACAAAAGTAATTTTAAATTCCTGACAGTCTGTGCCATTAACACTAGATGGCAGTGAGTGATAGCACTTTCAGGGAAGTAAATTGGACCTAAATGCACTGTTTTGAGTAAAGACGAACAGTGGTATGATTACAACAGAAGCAAAGGAGTCAGCACTCATAGTTTTAAAGTTTGAGCCTTTAGAGCCTCTTTAAACTTCTGTTAAACTTTCTCTGAGACCTTTATTATACAGCTGCCTCTCAGCTTTTCTGAGTGTTCAACTTAAAATTTGAAAAAATTTTCCTTTCCAATTTTATCCAGAAAGACAGAAATTATTTTATAATTAGCTCATAGATGACATTGAATTAATCACTTAAATTTCTATGGAAATCATCAGGCTAAGATTATTTCTCATGTGACAGAACTGTCTAATAGAGCTTAAGTACAGGAAGTGTAGAGTTTAAGGAAAACGACAAGTACAATTTGAATACAAATCACAGTTAAAAAATTGTGTAGACTGAGCTGAAGATACTGGGCCATTTCAGCAGTCTCTAGAAGAATTCCTGTTAGAATCATTATGATTGGAAAAAAACCTCTAAGTAAGGTAAAGACCATTGAGTACAACCATTAACTTAACACTGCCAGGTCCACCACTAAACCATGTCTCTAAGCACCGTATCTACATGTTTTTTTTAACTCTTCCATGGACAGTAATTTCATTTTCCTGGGCAGCCTGTTGCAATACTAGACCACCCTTTCAGTGAAGGAATTTTCTCTAATATCCAGTGTAAACCTCCACTGGCTCAACTTGAGCCAGTTGCTCTTGTCCAAATGCATGCTACATGGGAGAAGAGACCAACCTTCACCTGTCTAGATACATTGCATGTTAGGTATAGACAAATCTATGTTAACCAAAAGTTTCATAATGTGAATTTTTAAATTCAGACTTAGGAATTAATATGGGTAAATTCAGCTGAAATGTGTCCTCTGGGTGTGAATATAGTATCTGCAGACTGCAATGGGTGTATATCTGTACCCAATACCCACCACCTTCCCTTTAGTCTGTATGGAAGTAACATCTTTTCAGTTGGGGTACTGACAGTTCTGTAGGCATACATTGTCATCTTTTGTCTCTTTCAGGATTGTATATCAAATAGTGCTGATAGTGAGGGCAAATATTCCATTTCATTTCCTGCTGCCCAGCAGTGCTGTCACTGTTTTCTCCTCAGGCTGAATGGCAGTATGTTTCAGTCAATGGCACTATCTGCTCCCACCAAAACCAGACCATGCCCACAAGTTCCTGTTGGAAGACTGATTTGTGCCTCAACTGTGTAACACACAGGAGGGTCACAATTTCGGAGAAGAAATGAAATTTCTGCGTGAGTTGGTAGTCTGAAACAAGATGGCAATCCTTTGCTGAAACCAAAGATCCAGATGCCTGGCTTTCTAGCATCAGATTCTTGCTGATAAGGACGGACTACCAAAATAGTTTGCCCATGTAAATTAAAATTAGCTAGAGCAATGAAATACATCCTTAGTAGAAAATCTGAAGTGCCCAAATTTGAAGTGGATTAGAGTGAGACTCTTTCCAGTAGGTAGGAAATAACTTGCTTCAAGCTGTCTAGTGTGCATATCGGTGTTCTCCATGATATGCTGCTGCTGGAACAAAGACAAAGCCACCCTATAAGTCTCCATCATTTTTTGACTCACATCTTTTCTTCAAAGAAATAGCCTTGTGTTCTACTTGTTTTGTTGTATAATACCATTTTGTTAACTGCAACATACTGAAAATGTGACTTTGTGAAACATTTCACAACAAAATGCTGTATGAAAAATTGATTTATAGAGTATTGGTAGAGGAGAACTCGCCCACACCCCCAAAATCAGCTGGGAATGATTTCAAACCCTTGAGGGGAGGGCTAGACATGCTAAGAAAGGGGAATCTATATGAGCGAAGTGGTGTGTTGCAGTGGCTAAGTCCACATTACACCCTCTGTGTTACTATGAAGTGGTCTCTCCACACAGCACTGTGCTAGAAAGTTCTCCCTTTACCGAGACCCCACTGGCCCCTGGTCCTCTCCCCCTCCCCTGTCTGCCTTCTCTTATTGGCCCCTGTTATGTGACTCAACCTTGCCTCTACCCCCTAGCCCTCAGACTATTGGCTTCTGATGCTCTGCCCGCCCCTGGGACCCTTCGGGATCAAACCATGTGCGGGCTTTTGTTCTGAGTTCTTCGCCCCTGTTCCCTTCAAGTGCGTTGGTTCCAATAAACGCCTTGGAATTGCACGCAGAGAGCCCCTCTCACCTTTTCGTCTCCGGTTTGCGCTTAGACTGCGTGTGTGAGTGGCTGCTCGCGACCGCCTGTGGGGGTGAGATCGTGTGCACGCGTGGATGCTGGAAGCCAAAGCATCTCCACAAGGGATTCTGTGGGAAAAACGCGGCATCGATCCACCGACGCCCCCATCACTAAAGTGGGGGTCCTTCTCACTGGTTAGATTTCTGTTTTGTAAGATGAAATGGCCGTAAGCAGAGCATGTAGCAAGAGAAAGAAAAGATGAGAAAATATCCTTAATCTGTAGAGGAGGACCCAAGAGAAGAAACCAGAGGCAGATTTTCCCTTAGGTTAATGCCCTTTTATCCTGCCCTGTAGGTGTAAGGAATCACTTAGGTTACAACATGGCATGCATCAGTTGTAAGCTGTCTTTATATTGACTCTCTGACAAGGGGTCTCACTGTGGGCAGGAATTAGGCCCATGTAATGAACAGACAAAGTATAGGAGTGTAGCAAACCTCACTCTGGAGTTACAGTCAGCAGGAGAGTTTTTTTGAGCTGTCTCTTTTAAATGATTGAGAAGATACAAAGAATGACACAGGAGCTGAAAAAATCTCTGACACCAAAAGTAAGAGCACTGCTTAAAGGCAGCGTTTTCTGAGCAGTAAAAAGATATTGGGTGGTGCCAAGGTGTAAATCCGTACTGACACAGGAACTGCAAGAAAGATTTGCATGTGCCAGGGAACAGGTTGGTCCATGCACAGGCCACTCAGGCATACCTGAACTTCTTAGGTAAAGATTTTTGCATCCTTATAGAAATGCACCAAGACAACGTCACAGTAATCATGAGAGAAGGTGCTGCAGATGCTTGAATGCGTCAGTGTTGTAGAGATTAACTCTTTTCTAGCTGAAACCAGGACACTCAAGCAGGGAAAAATCTTAGCAACGGCAAGATGTGGTTTAGAAGTCAAGACGGAAAGTAATGCAAGTGATGGGAAGTGATGCATTTTATGTTGTTTCATAATTGGGAATCACAGTTTAAAAAGCAGAGCAAAGTTTAAAGCTATTAATTTCAGAAATTTTTAGTAGTGTTGTTTGTATTTATTTATCCAGAGAGGTGACTGCAGTCTAAAAATTGGCCAGCAGCAGGGAACTGAGGATTGCGAAAAACAGAAGGTTCAAACAGGCCAGTAAGTCGGAGAAAAAAATGAAGGGGGAGGAACTGGGACTAACATTGACATTAGTGTCATTAAAAAGGACAGGAAGCCCCAGGGTACCACTGGCTCTATCTGAGTACAACAGTGCTGCTCACAGCAATGTCAAATTCAGCTGCATTCAGCCCCATGGGATCAAGGACAGCGAGAGTTAAGATAATTTAAACTTTTAAAAGCAGAAAGTGTGCTTCTCAAGTCAGTCCTGATGATAATCCCTGGAGCTGGCAATGTCCATGGGAAGGATTCAGCAAGGCAGCATGGAAGTGATGCCGTGAGAGATAGCCATAATGTACCTCAGAGTCATTTCTCATTGCCTGAGCTGACTCACTTCCTGCGGATTCAGATTTTAACATTTCTTGGCATATCTGCCTAGTCTGTGAGATAATTACAATTGCATTAAGTGGCTGAAAGTAATCATGGTTAAAGGCTGCCACTGGCAGTGTTACTGGGTTGTGAGGAAAGTAACGTGTGTTTCAAAGGATTTGTTGTGCGTCATTTCAGTTTGAAGCTAGTGTCCACATGAATGCATAAAGAGTTGCAGTAGGGTGGCTTCACCCTAACAAGAAGAAGGGTTTCCCAAGGCAAGGAACAGATGCACTTTCCTGGGCTGAAATAGTTTGTTGAACACTATATCTGCTGCCATGTCCAGTTGTCTTCGGTGTTCACCAAGCGTCTGCAAAGCTACAGGAACAAAAATGCTACACAAAGCTTGGTAAGTCCTTCATGCACCTGAAAAAGAAAATGAAGCAGACAAGTATTGCCAAGAACATTCCAGCAAGTCATCAATAATGAAGAAATCATTGAGTTAGAGGGAAAAGAGTTGGATTCATGTGTTGACCTTGGGCATAAAAGTACTCAGTAAAGGCACTACCACCTTTATTTTGTTGTCCTGAGAGCAAGATATCTGTAGGTAACCATTTTCTTTTATATGTATGTTGCGTTTTAGGTAACAGCTGAGAAGCAGAGAGTTCTTATAATCTAGAACCCCTGTTTTTTCCAATGGCAGAGGAAGCAATCTTGCTTTCATGTATCCATGGTAATGACAGGATTATAGTATTTCAGAGCCTTAATATGACCTCTCCATTGCAGTAACAGGAGCAGAAGTAAAAGAGCTTTGCTTCTGGGAAATGTCATCATCTTCCCCGGTCTGTGCTGAAGTGTAGCATCCAGGGTGTTACATGTAGAACCCACATAATTCCTTCTTGTAAAAACGGATAGCTAGAAGATGAAGTCTGTATTTGCATGCTCAAGTCAGATTTTGCTGGAAGTGTGATGAAGAGGAACCAAAGAAGTATTTGTTCTACTCAAAAAAACAGCATTGTTGTCATTTAGCACAGGCTCATTTCTTACATGTGCTAAGAGGCATGGGATGTGTGTCATGTAGAGAAGAAGATAATATGGGAAAATGCTGTTCCTTTATCCCTCTGTTGGTCCCTCTGTTTGGTCACCAACATGGCCAGTCTCTTCCAAAAGCAGAGCAGTAATAAGCTGCATCCATTGCTCTCCAGCTCAGGAAACTGTTACTAACTAATTGTTACTAACTAACTTACTAATTTTTTATATCATATTTAACTTTTAGAGTAGAAAGAGAAATGTACTGAGTTTGCCTGTGGCCTTGACAGTGTCAGGGGTGTTTTGTGTACTGCAAGGCCTGACACTTACAATGAAATAGTCTTCATTTTTACCCACTTGTATACTTAATACATAGAATGTATATTTTGGTTAATATATGTATTATTTATGCACCATACGGTTACAAATATGTACAAAAATAGGTGTCAGGTACTTCATACTTGTGAGAGTGGCAATCAGTACACAGGGCCGTGTGGTGACTCCCACCCCAGGTAGAGTAGTCCATGGGCAGAGGGGCACCTCTCCCCTGAGCTGTGTGGAACAGGCTGGAGTCTGGCACTCCAAACACCATCTGAGCGAGACATCTCCTCCTCTTGTTGGCTTTTAGTTGTGGTGGTGTCAATATGCAGCAAAAGGAAAGGCAACAACTTGAATCTCAGATGGCTCTAGTGAATCAGAATGTGCTTACCTCATTTAGTTTTGAGGAGAGGTAGGATTAGTGTTTCGAATCTGTATCTGGTCTAAGTTTGGGCCCTGACTATTTCTCCCTTAAGAAAGCTGGCTGATAGTCCTGTAAAATGTTTTGTGGGCACATTTCACACACAAAGGGAAAGTTAGGGAGTCTGCAGCTCTTCAGTCTTTAATCTCAACCCAAAAGACTTTGATAATTTATGGAGCTGGACTGAATTCATTTCATTAGATTTTATTCCCTTGCTAGTTACAGTAAAACTTTCTCTTTGAGTATGTAAAAAAGAAACTCCTCTGTTATTTCGTGTTTCTTCATAAATATGTAAAACTAGCCAGAAGATTTCTCTATTCTCTTTATTCCTTCATCTGACTCAAAATAAATGATATTTTGCTTGAAAAGATCTCTAATATTTTGTAACATAAGCAAGTAAGTACTGAGGATAAAAAAAAGTACATGCTACAATTATGTCAGATAAAGTAGAGACAGACGACCACAATCAGAAGTGTGCACATTTACCCTTCCACCCACCAGACAAGTAGGGTCAAAAAATGAGACAAAAGTGAGGCTAGTATAAGCACAAAAAAACATTTGGAGAAGTGAAAGAAAGTGTTTCCCACATAAACCTCTTACAGGAATGTAAGGCAGAAGCATGCATTTCTAAACAGTTCCTGTAAAATGAGCTTAGAAAATGAAGGTGACTGCTCAAATCCACCTCTTCTGCCTCCAAGACATAACATCAGCTGTGGCCTGAAGCTGGGAAGTCTCCCATGACCGGGTGGTTCTTGGTCTCTATCCTAATTGTTCCTTCACAGCAGCTAGGTGGATCTATGACATCTTCTCTGCCTGAGGTCAGTTGTGTGGTAGATGTCGTCACACAGAGAGGTCAGACCAAGGTGGCACAGAGGATGCCACCCCTGAGTCCCCCTTCCTGACCGTGGTACAACTGAGGCACACCCTGAGGTGCACAATCTCACTTTCTCCAGAAAGCATGAGCAAATGAACATGCACTGTTAAAATAGCTATTTTCTTAATTGTGAAATCTATAGATGTGAACAGAGAGACTAAGAAAATCAGTGTGGAATAATGAGTGTCAGATGAGGAGGAGGAAATGCAAATATAAACCATATTTGACCCAACCAGGGGGCTGCAGGCAATTATGGCAGATCTTAAAGGAGGGGAGAAAACGTGGAAGGTGCTCTGTTGACACTAGCTCGGAGGTCACCTGTGACCTCTGGGTTTGGGACAGCAAAGCTATCAGTACTATAAAGCTTCTTAAATTTCACTGGTGAAAGGAAATGCAAGGGGTGCTGGGAGAATTAAGGATGGAGCCAAGAGTCCTCAGCAAGGGCTGTGAGTCACAAGGGAGTTTTGTTTGTTTTCCAGAAGAGATAAAAGCATCCTCCACTTATCAGAATAAACACAACAATGCACCAGTTATTCCTGAGGAACTCATAAAACATGTATTAATGACTCTAGAGTAAAATAATGGAATCCTTGTTCCAGCATGCATATTTTCTGATGTAAAAGCCTGCTTTTTAATGTCTAAAATCCTAACTTACAAAATCGTCTTTAAATAAAGTCTAGGTGGACTTTTTCCTCATAGACTTTAAGAAAAGTTAAAACCTCTAATAAGAGAGGCTGAAGAAAATAAAATGAACATCACAGAATGGCTGGTGTAGGAAGGTACCTCTGGAGATCATCCAGCCCAACACCCCTGCTAAAATAGGTTCACCTGGAGCAGGTTGCACACAATCTCATACAGACAGCTTTTGAATGTCTCTAGAGAAGGAGACCCCACAACCTCTAGATAGCCTGTTCCAGTGCTCTGTCACCCTCAGAGGAACAAAGGTTTTCCTCATACTAAGACAGAACTTCCTACATTTTAGTTTGGGCCTGTTTCCCCTTGTCCTAGCCCTGGGCACCACTGAAGAGTCTGACCATTAAGAGAAATATTTGTATGGATTGATAAGATCCCCTCTCAGTGTTCTTTGTCCAGGCTAAACAGAACCAGCTCCCTCAGCCTGTCTTCATGAGAGAGATGTTGCAGCCCCCTAACTATCTTTGTAACTTTCTGCTAGACCCTCCCCAGCAGTTCCTTGTCTTTCTTGTGCTGGGGAGCCCAGAGCCGGACACAGTACTCCAGATGCAGCCTGAATGCCACACCAATGTGATGGGACTTGAGCCCTCACCCAGCACAGGCAACCTGCTCTGAGCCCTGTCCCATGCTTTCCATGTCCATCTGTTCACCTGCACCCCAAGAGAGTGGGATATGTTGTTGCTCTGCTGTGTTACTCAAATGGATCTGATAGCTTTAGAGTAGTTTACTTCAGATATTCCATTTTTTAGTTATAAGAGCTGGTTTTTGCAGTGAGTCTTCCCTACTTTGCTGCCACATTTACCCTTCACATTGCTTAGGAATTTAGGAAATGCTTGAAGGCCTTTCTGATTGCAGGTGGCAATCCTGGTCCAGGCCATGGGACACTGTCCCTGCCAGGGGACTGCAGGCAATTATGGTACTTGCACCTTAGTGAAGGTATGGCATTCCCAGCCTGAAAAAACTTTAGAAATGCTGGAGAAGTTCATGCAAACCTTCCAGAAAATTATGCCAGAATTCAGAGCATGTGTGGGATGTCTGAATACACCCAGAGGAGAACTATCACTGACATTCTGCCCTGTGCTACACAATCCCCCACCAAGACCATTCTAACATGAACAAGCAGCAAAACTGTATTTCTGTCAAAGCACAAGTAAAGTACATGGTCCCTTGCTGCTCAAAATACACCAAGCTGCTGTTCACTGCCATCACCTCCGTGCTAGCATAGCACTTGCCTCTCGGCTTCTATCAGCAAGATCAGGTCATCCAGTGCAAACAGAAGTCATGGGGATGTGAAACACAAGCGGTGCTGCACTGGGCACCCCCCAGACCTCCCATCTCCATTTGTGGGGTACACTTAACAACCAGCAGCCAGGAAAACCAAACAACAGGTGCTGCAGGGTGAGTTACATATTCCAGGACAAAAATAACCTCCCAAAGCGGAGGTGGCCCAGGTGGCCGCCCTAATCAATTAGAATCTTCTAATTTTCTGTAGAAACTGAGCTTCTGCTGTTTGGCTTTCGCTGGTTCAGTGGCCTGTGCTCTTCCTGTGATGCAACCTCAGGATGTTCATAAGAATATGTGTTACTGTGGTATTGTTATAAATATATTTTTCAAGATCACCTTCTATACCAGAACCAGCAAGGCAAGGCAGTGACTGGCAAGGCATGTGTAGCAGGTGTCACAAATACTGTAACATGTGTGGTCTTTCCCAAAATGAAGCCATACGATATTTCCTGAGAGGTTTTCGGGGTTGCAGAGCCTTGTGGTTGCCCTTTCTGTAATGTCGCACGTCACCAGCATTTGTAGCACAGCTTGCAACTATGGAAGTGGAGGGATGGTGTAGCTGCCTCAAACCCACCAGTGATTCTTCATTCTGCCACTCATATTTTGCTGTTAGGCTAACTAATAACTGCACAGGAGTGACAGCGTTATAATGACCATGGCAGCAAGTCCCACAGATCACTGAATACAAAGTTCCATTTTTACTTCAGAGAGTTTGAAGTCAGCTTCCAGATGGGGCTCAGTGTAGGCAGCGACCTGAAGGTGATTCAAGCACAGTCAATAAAATGGGTAGATTAAGGGAAAGCAAGTCCCAGTGGAGAAGGAGAGAAGAATAGAAAACACTAGCCTGTTCCTCATCGTTCCTAAATTAATTCAGTTGTCATTGCAGACTAAGATTTGCCTTAATTTCTTTCTCTGCTACTCTGACCCTGGCCAAGGCCCCAGGTTGTCCAAAGGTTTCCTTGTCCCTTCACAGAGCAGTGACACCCACCACAGAGCCTTGCTCTGCTCACAGGGAGCTTCAGACACTAATGTTCACCCACAGAAGGTTAAAGCAGGCTCCACAGAAGCCAATTTACCCTTTGTGCAGGTGCAGCAGGGCTGGGTAAGCAATCAGCTGATCGTGGACTGAGCTGGTGACTGGGCTGTCAGGCCTCTTCCCACACTGCTGCATCAGCCCGTTGCATACTGGAGAGTCTGTGCTAACTGTAGAACCTGACCCTTAATAAATTGTCCTCTCTTTTGTAAATTTATTCTGATCACAGATTTGCTTGCTGGGGTTCTGCCTGACCTGGCCAAACGTAAGCTGTCTGTAGCCAGATCCCCACCCACACCAGTTTGGTGTGGCAATCTCTGGGAGCAGTTAAAACCAGTTTAATTATTTCTCTGTTGCTGTGGCTGACAACCATAGCCATTTTTTATTTCCTAACAGTGACAGAATTTGTGTTTGCTATTTTTTTTCCTTTTTCCTGTTAAGAAAACTTTGGTCTCTTTCTATAAAGATTTCACCAAATGCAATAAAACCCACATAAGACAATACCACTAACCCTGGGATGCTCTTCTCCCCATCTCAGCATTTGGTAGAAATGTAAATTGAGTATCTGATAGACAAGACAGTAGGATTAGACTCCTATTTCCTGTGTTTTGGTTAATCAGGATACATAGTTTGTATAGTTGGCTATAAAAAGTGACAATTTAGCAGCCTGAAAGATGCCTCTCTGTACAGCCTGAGGAAGGTGGCATTGCTCAGTTTGTACTCCCCTCCTCAAAAAATGGGTGTAGATCTGAGAATAGGGCACAAGGCCAGCTCTCTGGAGTGCTGTTTTAAGCCTTTGCTGCTCCAGCCAGTGTTTTAGCATGATTGTATCAGGGAAACCAGATAGAGAAAACTCTTTTGTTCTTCCTGCCAGCTCTCAGTTAACCTCTGAGCCCTTTGGATTAGCAATATAGTGAGGATGTATGCCTTGTACATTTTTTCTGACTTCCAAGTTGCTCTGTAATGCTTCTTTCTGGGAAAGTGAGCAGTGAGGACTGACTCTGGGGGAATCGCAGTTTGATGGATGTGGGAGGTTTACATGTTTGGAAAGAAATGTCCTAATTTTCTTCTGATTACTTTTTGTATACATGCCCAGAGATGTGGCTGTGGGCCCACTTAGAGCTAATGAATAAATACATTTGAGGTTTTGGGTGTTTTTAATGCAAATTTAACCTACTCAAACATCTACTACAGAGCTGTAGCACCAACAGGTTTGATAGACACACTTTTTGTAGCAAAAGCAACATGGAAGAGCTGAGGTTTTCCCTCTTCATTACCAGCTCCACGTCCTGTCCCTGGCATTCATCTTAGATTCAGAGCAGAGTGTCAGCATTAGCAAACCAGCTGCCAGGAGCCCATCAGTGGCTCTGCCTGGCATCCTTTCCTTGTTTTCCTCCTGGGCCTCTCCAGCTGCCCTCTGAGCGAGGCTCACTCACCGCTGGACATCAGCCTTGGTCTCCCCTCTCCCCCTGCCCTGAAGGACAAAGTCCCAAGGTGTGACACCCTGCCCTCTTCTGTCTTCATCAGAGAGCCCAGGGAGCAATTAAAATGCTATTATAAATCATAGTTATTAGCCAAGTGACTCATCTTACAGCATTGAGAAGGAATCTCCAATCTCATGAGAGCTGGGTGTCTCTTACAGAGAGGGCTGGGGTGTTGATGAGCCTTTATGGTATCCTTATCTTGCATTTCCAACAGCAAAATCCAACCTGTGTTTTAGTCGTGCTGTTTATATATATCTAATCAAAGTGGGTCAGGAAACGTGGAAGACAGCACCAGGGCTGCCTGAGAAACATAATATTTGTCAGAGAGCATTAACTCAGCCTCCCTCTTTCAGGGAATGATAGATGAAGTGTGTCTGAAACTCTGTTTAGATTATGTGAAGTAATGCACTGGTGGTTACATTCATCCTAAGCAAATCATTTTCACTCACTTGAGCTGCCTTACAGAATTTTCCAATAACACTTTAAGCAGCCTTAAACAAAATGAAGTCCTCACGGGTCACTCACGTGGGAGTTCCTCCTGGAGCCCACTTACACACAGACAGGTTCAGAGGGCTCTACACCTAAAATAGAAGTGGGTCCCAGGCTAAAGCCTACAACAGCGTTGGGACCAAAGTTTGAGAGGTGCCAGGGCTGATGTCCATGTCCACTGCGCAGTATTTAATCTGGTTCAAGCAACAGAAAACCTGACATTAAAGAAACCACAGCAGGTCTTTATGAAAGGATAGGGTGACCTTCATGAAGGCTCTGAAAATTTTCTGAATCCCTGTGGTCACCCATGTCAGGGCAGTCACCGTCTCTCTGCTGGGAGCTGTTCTTCCCCTGAGTGGCATCACCCTCAGGTAATGTTCAGTGTGGGGCATTTCCTGGGCCCCTCTATTCAGGGACCATGCCTTCATATGGCCCTGCCAGTCCTCCAGCTCCATGAGTTCTTGGGAAAGAGGAACAAGCCAACGTGATGAGCCTTTTCTTCTCCAGGCATGCTCAGATCAGTAATAGCGCAGGCAGCCCATGCCAGGTCACACACCAGCAAAACGGGCTCTGGAAGGACCAGACCCAGCCTTGAGACCCATTCCTGCTGCTGCACAAGAGTAAGCGAAAGGGTTGCTCTAAAACTCAGCACATTTCTTACTGAAGCCCAGGGAATCTTACTAGAGATAATTACAGCTTGCTCAATTTAATAATTACCCAGGGATAGATTTCATTTTCACTCAGTGCCAGTTCTAAGATGAAGTGAATACACTTGCTTAAGTTCAATATTTTTTAGGGAGGAGTGCTATAATTTTCAGGGGAGGAATGCAATTAGATGAAGCCTAACAATGTTTCTTCTAGCCTGCATATTTTTAAAGTGTTTTGCCTTCATCTTTTTTTAAAAGGAGACTTTGTCGATATCAGCTCCTGCTTTCATATGTGCTGTGGCCCCTGCAATTAAGAGTTCTGGGGATTAACTAAAAAGTCCCATTTAAGACTTTTCAGAAAATACTTTGAACGAGAGGGGGAAACCACTTAAGTCAGCTGCTTCTGTGCATGTCTTTTTGTGCTATGAAATATGACTTCAAAGAAAACCCTTCTGTTTCCATTTCAAGGTCTTTTTGTAAGGCAAGGAAGATAGGCAACCAGCACTGGAATGCTGCCGCTGGGAGATTTATTGGAAATTTTGAAGGGCTCAATAGACTGGGAAGGTAATTTTTGTATCCTACTGCACTCAAGACTGATTTAATTTTGTGTCAGTTCTGGAACTGCAACCAGAATATGAGCTGTGAGTTTATAAATTGCTCCTCCGAGTGCCTGACCTTGCAGGGGAGGAGAATCTAGAAGGAGTTAGAAGATAAAGAGATCTTGCACAGCCAATCAAACACACTTCACCGGGTTAGTGGACCTCTTGCTTGTTCCTCATTTCGCCCTCAAGCGCTCTGGCTTTGACAAGATGCCAATCTGCTTGACAGCATCCATGCTGCAAGGGTTCCACCAGGGTACATCTGACATATGGATCAGATTTTTTTGAACAGAGGGCACTTCTACTGCAACAAACTATGCATATAACAATCATTATTAGGAGTATTTTTCTGTCTTGTGACTATAATATGTATAAATCTTGAACTGAAATGGAATTTCAAAGAAGATATTTAAGGGCAGCAAATTTCATTCAAATAGGAGAAGAAAGATATTAATTGGTTGATTAGATTTGGGAATATTGTCTAAAGAAGAATGCCAGAAGCACTATCATATGAGTACTTTAAAATTATATTAGACAAAAGTTTTGGGAACACATTTCAAAAAGCAGTGTTCTTTTGGCCAAAATTAAAGAGAAAATTACCTAATAGCACTGTAGGATTTTCTGTTGTTCAGTTCCAGCTCAAAAATCTATGATTCAAGTTCTGAAAAGTGTAAAATCTACGGAGTCCCATTGGAAGCTAAGTTTCATTTCCAAAGAAAATTTTATTAGAATAAATTGTGCTTTCTTGACATTAAATCATTGCTGTTCATAAGATATGAAGCACAAGGTGACTTCCTTTGAAAATAACTTCAATTACCTGGGATTAATATAAATTCTACATTATGCTTGCCACAAGTTTTGATTTCTCTACAACTCGTCTTCTCTGAAACAAGCAGAGTGGGGTTTAAATAGCACCACACATATCAAAATAACATAGTCCTATTGTAGAGGGTGTTACCACCACGACATGGCAGATCGTCCGTGTGGTGGGTGTATGACACAGGACAGGGACCATCAGCTGGCAGCCCCCGAGCTGTGGCGGGGTAACTGGCCACATGCTGCTGAATTCTATCGTGGTTTCCATCTGATATTTTCGCCAAAAGAAAGCTAAATTGTACTACAAACGTTCCTGAATATCAATTTACCATGTAAGCACTCATTGCTGCACCAGGAGTGCTGTGCAATCAGTAATGTAAAGCCAAGTGGTCCATAAACTATGTCAGTGAGATAGAAAAACCAAAATCCCCCTGCTACATATCAAATCAACAAAGCCTTTCTGTATTATATACAGTTCATTTATAAATGTCACGTGCGATTAGCAGTGGTGGAGCTGTTAGGGAAATACATTTTCTGCCTTTATATTTGCTGCCTTGTCCATTTCAGGGGTCACTTTGCAATTTTATCTTTTGAAGGAGTTATCTCAAGGCCAGGTGGGAGGGAGGCCATGTATTACCTTCTGATTCCCCCATATCTTGTTCATTCACCACTGTGAACCAGAGGCACAGAAAGATTGGCACAAAGTTTTTTTGACACAGAGAGAAGTGTCTCCAGCATCGAAATATGTTACTGAAATGGGAAATTCCCTAGAGAAGTGACAGAAAATGAAGTACACTCCATATATTCTACATCTTTATGAGATCACCAGACACTGTACATCTGTGACTATAGAAATATGTTAGTCTGCCATCCTCTCCTTCCTCTTTCCATTCTCCATTTTTTTGATTTTTATCGTCTCTTACTGTTCCATCACTTTTGGGATTTTTGGGTGCAGGGAGGGGTGGGTTATTCTTTGTAACTGATCTATTGCAGCACTAGTGCAAAAGCCTGTCCAGAGCACCACAAAAGGTTCTCAGTGTGCAAATCCCATGTGAGATAGCTTATCTGATATAATCTTGGAAGCCTTTGAATTCATTTACTTTATTCCCACTGGCACTGGGGAGTCCAGGTCATGCAGCATGCTGTAGAAAATGTCTGACACGGTGGTTGGTTGACTTCAGCTGTAAGTAGCAGTGGAATTATCAAACGGAAATTACACATTTTTTTGCCCCAGACGCGGCTGAGTGCCATGCTTCTCACAGTCATGTTGTGATCGTACCCTCTGCACTTGATTTTGGTGACATTTTCTAGTTCATATTCAGAAGACTGTAGAAGACAGTAGAACTCAAAAGACCACTATTTATTCCCCTATACATTGGAAGCTGATCTTTCAAGTGCTCGGTAGAATTAATTGAACCCCTAACTGAAAAACACACAAAAAAGCAAATACGGCCAACAAGAAGCCATAAATAAAGTTTTTGTTATGTGCATGCCTGTGTTTGCTAAACATACCTATTCTAGCTGAGAACTGCGAAGACAGAGGCCACTGAAAACTCTGCAGGGACTAAGTTAAAGGAGATGACACAAAACCTAAAGCTTTATCGTTACAATTGAGTTACCGATGCCATTTTGCTTGGCTGGTGACAAGCTCTCTTCCTGACCAAGCTAAACAGAACTGGTCACATCTCCACAGAGGACTGAGATTCAGTCCTGTCTAGGATCCAGACTTCTATTTTGGTGACAAGTACTTAACTCCAGGTACTGACTTTGCAGGTGTCTTCCCATTTGAGAAGGTTATGTGGTTATGTTATAAACCAAGAAAACACAATTACAAAAGAAATACCAGAGAAAGAAACATGGCGTCACCTGATGCACACTTGGCATCTCCCCCCATACTCCATCGCCTTTTGCATCATCTGTAAGAGATCAAGAGATGCAAAGCAGCTCTGAAAGCCCATGTCTGTCCAGGCAGAGACTACCTCCATTAGGACCCTTCAGGAGACAGTTGTAAGTCACCTTCAGAGGACACCAGAGGGCCAAACTATAAGCACACATGATTCTGGTGAGATGTACGTCTCCAGGGCTTCAAGTGTTGATTGTCCTCGCTGAGAAATGCCCCCCCCCCACAAAAAACACTGCCCTATTCCTTTGAGAGAAAGGTGAGGGGCATAGAGGAAAAACAGTACTGTCAAACTCAGTCTCCCACTCAATGGGGTTTATCAAGACCTGAGAAAACCAACTACAGGATTTTGAAGCTGTCTCATTGCAACAGCTGCTTTAAGGATATTTTTGTGGATGCTCAGTATTCGGATACTTCCTTTTGGTGAGATTATTAATAACATGTCCTAAATGAAAGTGTCAGGAATAAATTTAGCTTGGAAAGTTGTCTTTGCTAGGTGTAGAGCTCTGAACCATTGCAGAAAATTGTCTACAGTTGGCAGCCAAATGAAATCTCCAGGCTGTGTCTGCATTGGCTGTCTGTGCATGAAACTGATGTCTCCTTTCTGCCTTCCCATACTCAGGCTTATTCCACAAAAGTGAAATATTTTTCCACTGTCTACCTACAGTGTCCGCTACTGGCACATGGTCAAAGTAGTAGCTGATGCATACTCAGCTCTGCAAATATGTGTCTCTTTTGAAAAAGGCTGTTGCAATGGCAAAATTAGCTGGACTGTTGACATGAAAGCTGAATTAACACTTCCATTAATATTTAGACCTGTCGCTCTCAAGAGACCATCCAGAGCTAACATGTTTTTGTATGCAGCAAAATTAAAAATCATGATGTTTAAACTGAGATATAGCTTGATGTTAAGTAAGCGTCATCTCCCATCAAGGTTTTTTGCGTGAATGGAAGCTCAGCAGACAGAAAACCTTCACAGAAGTGGCTCTGATGTGTATCATTAGATATTAGGCACTGGTTTTACTCACCTTGCATATGTGCACTTTATTTTCAGATGTGTTTTCAGGAGAAATATGCTTCTTGGGATATTGCGTGTTTATAATTGGTAGCAGCATTGAGAAATGCTCTATGCACTGACAGCTCACTGAGGCTTATGCAGAGATAAACATATTGAAATAAAACTACTTCTGTGGCCACAGATTGGAACATCTTTTCCATTTTTACTCTTTATTTTTCTCAGAATGATTCATGCGTTGTGTCTCTTGCGTGAGCAATTTGCAATGTGGAGTTACGCATGTAAAGAAGAAGAAACCTGTCTTACAGCATTTCATGAAACAGCCAAACAACTTGTCATTTTGTTATTACAGGTCTCCCAATTCACTAGCTACTTAATGTTTCTCTTTTTCCCCCCAATCTAATTTCTCAGGTGTAACCTAGGATGTTTGACAAAAAGTATGCTCTGGCAAGAAAAGAAAGAAAAAAGACCCACGCTATTAAGGCCTTGAAAAATCTTTCTTTTGGCTCTGTGGCATTACTATTTCAGTTTTCACATATATGTTTTTCTTCCCAAAATGAGCAAAAATGTTACATGATATGGTGGGTTTTCCCTCTTGGCAGTTACAAGGAACTTTCACAAGTGGTTCTGATAAGTATTAAGTATTTTTGTTAAAATTAATCATGTCAACTATTTAAAGCACAAAAAAGCAAACTTAAATAAATATTATGGGCAAAGGAGGGGAAACAATTTGAAAATCTTCCTTGTATTTTCCTGGGATCTGATTTTTTATGATTTGTCTGTGAGCAAGCTGAAAATCTTTTGGTTGTCCCTAGCTGAATCCTATTTTGCTTTACCACTCTTCCTGGCTGTTTATTCAAAACTATAAGTGATCCTTGGATATTTTGCTAAACTGTTATTCAGTCAGAGGATGAAAAGTCTGAGGAATGTCATGGGATTATTATAACAGTATAATTAGCTGCAGACAGCTCTCTTCTCAACAGCTTTGAAAAGCTCTTTTATCCATCTCACTTACCCAAGTAATTAATTAAACACAGCTGCAGACTAGAACAACTGTTGCAAACAAAAAAGAAGTGTTTTCCATTTGCTTTTCCTGCTCACTTCTAGGCAGTAGTAGAAGAGGAAGTCATGTAGGACCAGTTATAACAATTAGGGACCGACTGCTTTGCTCCATAGCCTGAAATCCTGTTAAGGAGGAGAGAGGGGAAAAAGCATCTGTGGAGCACAGCTGTTGCTGTGGCCAATCCATGCCTGAAACAGGGGCAAATCTTTTAAAATCACGTGACTATGTCCTGGAAATGACCCAAGGAGGAAAAGCCCTGAGGATCCTTGCCAAAACTCCCGTGTCATGTCTTTTTTACATAGTGTTAGGAATGAAGTACATAAGTGAGAAAAATGGAATAACTGAAGCAGTGTGAGTTTGGAAGGGAACTGGCAGAAAGCTGGAGCAGGTGATTTTAATACCTTCAAATGTTCCTGGAAGCCAGTGGTGCTAAAAAAAAAGTAATACTGGAAATGGTGCTGTCTTCTCAACTGCTATATGTGGCAAGCTCGAAGGTGCAGGGGTCTTACAAGGAATGCTTTTGGGATAACTAAAATAATCCATGGAAGAAAGTGACTTTGGAAAGGTGTTTTTCCTGTCCAAGAAGCGACCCATCAGGCCAAACGGCTGAACACTGTATTTCAGAGTTATACAATGAAAGTATCATGAAATGTGAATGGTTAAGCTGAGCTAACAGGCAAGCTGAGCAGTACTGGGCAGCCCTATTTTTCTTTCCTTTTAACGGCGTCTACCAGCCAAACATAGCAAAGACTGCAAAGAGAACTTAACTGTACCACCAACCGTAGCCAGTGTTACCTGGTTCCTGGAACACTAAGAAGCTATGGATGTAAAGACTTGAAGAGTGAATGATATTGCATCTTTGTGTTTTTTTCATGCATCAGGTGCTTTCCTAACAGAAAATTTGGAGAAGCACAAGAAGCAAGGGTTAGTTTTTCCAGTGGCGTCTGGGGATGCCCACGTGCTGTCACACGCTGTTTCACAATTACGAATGGCCTACTACAGCACAAAGTGTTTTATGACCTGTTTGATTGCTTTTCCACAAAATGCCAACACTGTCAAGGACTAAGGAAGCCCTATATCCAGGGTTTAGTTTTTTATTTTTATTTGCAGTGTGTTCAATGGCAGTGATTCTAGTTTAAAATGAAAAAGGGATTTGTCCTGGAAGAGGAAACCATTTATCCTGACAAGGCTCAGGTTTTGCAATGTGTGGAATTTCATCATCCATGTACCATCCAGCTTTCATCACACTCTCCATGATGATGGAGGTCCTGCCTGTTTGCCTTGAATGAGTCAGGGACCATAATGAGGTTTCCAGAGGCATGGCTAGAGCCTACAGCTCTTTCCAGACACTTCTGAAGATATTTTAAGGGCATTCTAGACACATATATACTTGTCATGAGTTCCTGTGCAGACTTGAGGATGAGAGATGCAATTTAAAAGATCAGTGTTTGAAAGTAGATGTGTAGACTCCAAGTAAGTACTTGAGAGGCTTTTGCAAATTTTTATTTGTGAATCATAGAATGGGTTGGGTTGGAAGGGACCTTAATGATCATCAGTTCCAACCTTCCTGCCATGGGCATGGGCACCTTTCATTAAACCAGGTTGCTCAAAGCCCCACACAGCCTGGCCTTGACCACTTCCAGGAAAGGAAGACCCACAACTTCTCTGTTTCCTGAGTGAGGTGGTATACATTGGACACTTGCCTCTTTTCTCCTAACTGGCAAACAGGACTTTAAGAAACCGCAGTGTTTTTCACTGGTGAACTAAAGATACTGTAAATGAGATATTTGAGAGGTAATGTGAAACAAAGTGTAGAACTGGCTGCCCATGTTTTGCATGTTGCTAGTGGTACTGGGTAGCACTGTCTTCAGGAGATACTCAGAAAACACAAAATTAACTAATAAAGTGGCTAAAATGCAAAAACAGGTCAAAACCCAAGTGACCCCTTAGCATGCTTCTTTAGGGGAGGAGGTATTCTTCAAATAATATATTATTAATAGGTAATATTATTAATAGGTATTCAAATTACACAGTTCTGGATTTCACCCAGGCAGCAAGAGGGAAGAATGTCCACTGCAGGAAACCATCACCCTTCCCAAGGTCCTGCAGTGCTGTAGCTGGCGGGACGCCAAAGCTCTTCTCTTTCCAGCCCTGCAGCTCAAACAAAAATGGGGGTACAGTAGTTTCCATACTCCTCAGAGCACACATCCTGCATTTTTTTTAGACCTTTCTTTAGTCAATGTTGATGGTTTATGCTGTTCCTCCTTGTTCTAAGTTAAAAAGCAGGCTAGATCTGATCTTCAGTGATTTCCACTGTTACAATGTCATTTATGGGCTCTCTATACATTTAATGTGCACAGTGACTTCCTTACAGGATGTGGTAATGGAGACTCAGCTATCTTCTTACAGTGTTTCTCTTCAGGCTAGTTAATAAAGTCATGCCCTGGAGGCTTAGGATAGGAATTCTGCATGTCTTTTTCCAGCATCCCTCATGTTCCTCCTTCACTGGTATGTAACTGCACCATGCTTTAAATGAAGGGCACTATTCCGTTTCTTTCCTCAAAGTCTGTAAGTTTGGTTAGTATCCAGTATTTATTTTCCAGTGTCTCACACATGCTGCTTGGTTGGCCATGCCTCTGACAGGGACTCTTACTGCACCTTTGTGATGCCCCAGCAGGTTGCTGACAGCATCCCTCATTATGATTCTCACCACATGGCAGGGAAAATCTCATTCCCTCTTCAGGCTGGGCTACCTTGGTCTCCTGCGCCCATGTTTTGTCCTGGGTCAGGCTGAGTACAATGACAGGCCACTGTCAGTGGTCACAATGCACAGCCATGGCACAGCTCCTCAGGAAAACTGCTTTGTCATCCCTTCCTGCTTCAGTCTCTGCTGCCAGGCAGAGAGCAAACAGAAGGTAAAAATCTATGTGTCACACACTTACAGGTAAAGTGGTGATAAATGTGTCACTGCCAGTGTTTTTGCAGTTCCTTCCATAGAAATCAGGTAATCTGATCTGAAAGTCTCTAAAGAGAGGCACCCCAAGGACTGAAATCCAAGTATTTACTTGACAAGTGGATATGCCAGCATCAGTGCAAGGTCCTGTTGGTGCTGATGTTGTTTTGTTTTCCTGAGTAGACTTTGGAGAGCTCTGATTTTGCAGCAGTGACAGTGGGCAAGTGCTGCCCTTGAGCTGCCCGCTGAGGCTGGCAGGTAGAACAGAGGTTACAGCAGGTTTTCTAAACTGAAAGGTCTCTCAGATCGTCCACCTTGCCCACACAGGCTGCAAAATGTGAGTTGCAAACAGCTCTCAATATAGTTTGATCCTAAAGTCAAACAAAGGAAAGGGCTTAAACTTGGCATTAACACTGCAGGATGACTGCTTTCATTATAAGTACATTCAGAAAACAGTAGTGAATTCTAAAACATTATCCATGAATCAGCTCCGGGAGATTCAGCTCAAGTATGTCTCTAAACAACTTTATCTGGCTTAATTCAAATATCTTAATAAAATAAATAAAGCCAAGTATAAATGTATCTCAATTTCTAGCTCTGTACTTACTCTTTGTGCCACTTTTTACTTGCAGTGAAGGGGAAGAGATAAAATCTTGGGGTGGATTCTCATTGCCTTAGTCACCACATTCTGAATGAATCCATTTTCTACTATATACCTGATAAGTTGCAAATATTTCTTAGATTTTGACTTTTACTCCCTACCAGACTATGGAGAGGCATATTAAAAATGGGGAGCACATGCTGTTTTCAGAAAGTTTTGATAGAAATTTGATACAAATCGGCCTGGGTTGCATTGTTTTAAACATCCCCCAAACAGATTTTTCCTGTATTAATATAGTTAAGATTTTATTTGTTCTTCAAGAGCATCTTGAGATCTCAAGAGTCTGCATTAAATATGATATAAACATTGTTTGGCTGACAGATTATGGCACAAAACTTTTTAAGTTAACAAGATAGAAAAAGGATAGGTAAGAAATGAAAAAAGATGATGTACTATCCCAAAAAGTAAAAATGTGAAACAGAAACACAGGGAGGCCAGACACCTGTCCAAAACCACCCAGGAAGTGTGGCAGAATCAGAAATTAAATCCAGGTCTTCCCCATTCAGATGCAGAAACGTGAGCAGGCTGACTACCATAGCATATACCATAGAATATAAGATTTTATTCGGGACAACCTCTGCCAACCCTGAACATTGCACATGTCCCAGCTGACACTTTCTGGGAGGTGTGCTCACATGAAAGTGAATTTTGCATCCTTTCTCCACATATTCTAAATTAATTAATTAAGCAGGCTGTATTTCAATCATGAGCTTGCTGCTGTTCACAAAAGAGCTTAGGCTGTCCTCTCATAGTTTATGATGTCAACAGGCCCCTTGATTGAAATACAGCCTTGAAATCCACCTCTTTCTTCCAGACTCCAGTATATATTATTTTTGTAGTTTTTAAAGACAGCTGTGTGAATTAATGAACTGATCTGAGAATCGAGGTTGGCCAAGAGAACCATTTAAAAGTCATGTAGATGACCTCATAAAAACTGCAAAGAATGCTTACAGCTTGCTTGTAAAACAAATCTATTCCTTAATAACTCAAAATGCCCACATAATTCAGTACACATTTTAACCCGAGTGAGTGCTTCATAAGAGAAGATGAAAATTTCCCATGAAAAAGACATTTAACCGGTACAGGCAACTATAAACTTTAATTGGTATTTCACAGTATGTACAAGTTTGCTCTCCAGGGAGTGTAGAATATCATTTTTGCACCTGCACTCTAACTGCAGTCTTATAGTATTTCAGCCATTAAACATTTTTCATTAAAGCACTTCATATAGAATTAGTATAATCTGATTTGAACAAAAGCATTCTATATATAGGTTTTTCTCACCATATTAATGCAGAACTGTTAGAACTGGAGAAGCAGTATTGTGCAGGCAAACCCCAGGTTTCTATACATGGCCATTAGTTAGGGTGGTCTGAACTCGGAGTGCCATATTTGTAAAACATATTTATGGTAATGTGTTAGACTGTATCTGAGAAGAAAGGTATTTCTAATAAATTAGAGGTTTCTCCACTTTTTTTCTTTTGTGTGCTGGGTTTCCCCAAAGAAATTGTAGAATGTAGTGAAATAGCAGTTTATGGTATAGCACAATGGTATCGCATTCTTTACTACTTCCATCCCTGGCAGTCATAAAACCTAACAGTAGAAAGGGTGTTTGCATATTGGGCAGCAGAGGGAATATTTTTGGATAGCTATAACTTAGCAAATCTGCAGAAATATTTGTCTTATGGCTTGCATTTTATAGCTGTTATCTAGCTGGCAATCAGAGGTGAACAGCTGTGCAGTTTTAAGATGTATGATTTTAAAACAATGAACTGGAGGCCTTGCTAAATGGTTCAAATTAGCCGTGGGTAGTAGCTAACATCACAGGACTTTTCACCTTGTGTTCGAGACAGAGACAGAAGTTGAAAGTGTTCTACAAACTCAGTGAAGGCAGCACCTCCTCAGTCATTTTTAAGAGACTCTGGAGAATATCTGCAGGTTTGCATGAGAATACTTCCTGGGATTTTGTGAATCTTTTACATGCTGCTTCCCTCAGGTAGTTCACACGCCAAAAACACTTTCCCCTGCAGAAGAGCTAAACTTCATAGTCATAATTCACCATAGAGTTGACAAAGTTTTTAATGTTTGAGCAAATGTCTTAGCTGAAAAATGGAGAAAATAAGGTACAGGGATATACATCTTGGTTTCACAAATGCCAGTAAATTACAGTTTCCATCATGCACAATGTATGATTTGCACAAGGCTGCAGGGAATCATTGATTGCCTATGCCTGTGATGAAAATATGAGACACGGTTTGTGCTTAATGGAGGTACAGGGAAATATAGTTGTTTTGTATAAAAATAACTCTCTCCATACCCCAGAGACTTACAGAGGAGGTGTATGAAAGTGTGACTGATTGACTTGCGATAACCAGCTTCAGACCACACACAGGAATTGCTTTAGTCGAGGCTTTTTTGCCCATAAGACAAACCTAAAATATGGTTCAGGATTCACAACCAGTCAGCAAAGAGTAGGCAAACGCTGCAACAAAAAGTTTTGGGAGGATGGTGCAGCACAATTTCCCACATGAACATTTCTGCCATCACTTTCTTCAAAGAACATCACTTTGCTTGTAATGGGGAACTGGTCTGATCTGTGCTTACAGAACTAATTATACACAGATAATTTAGGTAATCTTCCTTCCCTTGTCCTGAAGAAGAAGGTTCTAACATTCACAACCACAAAGACAATGAGGGAGACTGAATTTTGGTCTGGATTCAGCATCAGATAAAGTGCTTAAAATTTACAACTTTCAGGTGATCTCCCAAAACACTTTGAGACAAAGATCTGTATCACACTTGAAAAAGTACAGAAACAACCCATGGGGTTGCACAACTGAGCTTTAGTTGTGATCTTGTCAATATTTTGTTCCTGGCCTTGTCCTACGCATGTGAATACTGAGCAGCCTCCTCCTTTGCTGTGAGTCTCCTCCTTGTGCATGAGCCAACATTTTATGGTATTTATACTTACTCTCACAAGATATTTATCCTTCAGGAGCATTTATACGGGGTGACTTTACACATTAAATTTTTAATAATGGCTGTCTTTTTTAGTTGAGTTTTTAATAGTGTGTTAAAAACAATGATCTTGCTAGGACTATTAAAGGTCTCTTCAACATGGGAGACAGGTAGAGCTTAGGAGACTACTCATTTTAGCAACCACAGGGCGAGGCTATGCTTCAAAGCAAGCCCAGTACGGTATACACCACCAGTACAATTCCTCACTGATCACTTCACTGTCCAGGAGTTGCTGGGTTCTTCTCCTTGTGTTTGGTAGACTAACAGAAAGGTATCATGCTTGTGAGATTTTTTTCTCTTGTCTTGGATGATTATTTTCCTCAGTGGGAGAAGGTTACATACCTGAAGCTATTCTGAGGCTCACCCAAACAATGTCTCTGGGTCTGAAAGGTGACGCACATGCAGGTAACAGCTGGTGGGGGAGGAGAACACGATCTTGGGCAAACTTGATTTTGTGGAACCTGCTGAGGGCCAAAGGCAGAGCAACTCCTGGGCTGCAGTCGGAGCAAGGTGCGGGGGCAGCAGCTCACCTCCCCGAGACCCTCTTCTCAGTCTGAGCTGAAGTGGTGACATGACTGATTGCAGTTCAGAAGAGGGGATTGCTAAGTGCCTGAGACTGGTTGTTGAGTGACACTTATCCCATAATATATTTGAAGATAATGTACCTCTCAGAGCAGGGTGAAATGAAAAGACAGGAACAGGACCAAGCTGGGGCAAAAAGCACTTCTGACATTGGTTCAGTGAAAGTGGAGTTTTTTGTTTTAGTGCAATAAATCTTACACAAATGAGCAGTTAATTTTTTTTTTTTCTGGTTTAGGGTCTTATGCAGTGACAAAAGAGGGTGGATGGAACTTGGGAAGCAGCACAGCCAGAGGCCCTCACTATTCTCCTCCATTTGGTGGTGAAAGTCCCACCCTTCAGATGTATGATCAGGCCTACTCGCTCTGGAGTTTGTGGGTGGGGGTTTAAGAGGGTTCTAGTACCTGGAAGCCCAGGCAAACAATCCTTTTATAAATATCACTTGTAAGGAGAGGAAATTACTTTCACTGCTCGTGGAATTTTCAAACAACAAAAATAAAATGTTGTCTAGCAGACAAACCAAATCATGTGAATTTAAGTAGCAGTATAGCCTGTGGGAGCCTTTGGGAAATATTGAATTTGGGGATTTTGTTTTGTTTTGTCTTCTCTTTCAACCCAACAGCTACAGATAAAATTAGTTCCCTAGAATATCACAGAGAAAATAAAATGCACAAGAAAAATTCTGAAGCTCATCACTATTTATTAGCTCTTTTTCAGACAGTATCTATTTCTGGGAATAGCTTAAAGAGTATGTTTTGTGGACAAACTCAAATGCAGGACAAAACAAGACAGTAGCCATGGCAGCAAAAAGGGATAGAGGATGCTTGGCTGTAATGCATGATCTGCATCAAATCTCTCTGCTGCCTCTGTTACTACAATGACCTCAGTCTCCTTTGCCTAGGCAGATGATAATAGATAGAAATTATGGATTTCCAAGGCTGGATGATCTCCCATAGCAGAACAGAGAGGTTCTGAGTTCTGCTGACACGTCTTGGCACTACTGCCATGTAAGTGCTCATTATATGTCAGTAAAATTTTATAGAGAGGCTGCTGTAGAAAATCTTAATTCACAGAAATTGAAGGATGAAGACTAAATGTCCTTGACTTCAATGGAGTCAGGATTTTAGATTTAAAATTTAATTTTTAATTGCGTAAAATATTTTAAAATAAACGGACTTTCTTTTTAACATGGTTTAAATCTTAAATCGTGCTCCCAACCAGACACTAGTGTACACAAGTCTGACTGTCCCTTGCTGCTGGCATTTATGTCACAGACCACTATATTATGCTTTTCATGCTTTTGTGAAGACAGAGACTAGCACAGTATTCTCTTACTGTGCTCACAGACTGTCTTGACCTTCAGTTGCTGATATTCTTTGGAGCCACAATGGTATATGGCTAATATAAAGTGATCTGTTAATAGTAGAAGGAAAACCAAAAGTTAAGGAGAAAATAAAGTGTTTGTAACAAACCTTTTCTTTTTACTTGGGACACCTTTTTAATTACATTTCTCATACATCTAACACAACTTTATTATTATGCTTGAAACTGAATTGACTGTGTACTTATTCCCATATTTCAAATGTTAATTTTTCTTAATTATGTGTGAAATGAATTTATCTACGGAGTAATCAATCAGTTCTGTCCGTTTGTACAGTTCACATCTGTGATGGTAGCCACTTTTATAAATAAGACACAGTAAATTCCGTAATCTGTGAAATAATTTTAGCCAAAATGAGCATTTTGTGCCCTTCTTTCATGGAGATTGTTTAAAACAAGGCACACATGTTTCAATAGTAACTGGACCCTTACTGAGAGAGACAAGTTTTTCATACTCTCTTAAATCAATCATTCTTGCATATTTGGATAGGGCTGGGTACACCAAGCAGAGCAGTTAATTTAAGTCTAGCTCTTTCTTTTCTCAGGATCAGGAACTTACATTTTCCCCTTTACCTGATTTTTTTTTTTTTTCGCTTTAGCCACAGGTTCCTGTAACATTCCTTACAGAAACGCAGCTGCTATCTATTGAAATATAAGTCATTGTTCATGGATTGCATTTATAATCCACCCTACTGGTGAGATACATAATTGTATTTGCCATATGTGAAAGCAATTACAATACTTTGTACAGAAGAAATGCCTCCAAGTCTCTGCTTGGCTAACTGAGCTTAGCCTGGGTTGTGTATTTGGGAGCAAAACTACATTTTTGTCGAAGTAGCTGTTGATTCCTACTAATGGGCCGATATTGAGAATTTTAAATATGCATACAAACGAACAGGCTTTTTACCATGCTGGTTTTTATGCTACACCCATTTTTTTCCATATTTTCTCAAATACCAAGATTTTGGCTTTCAGCTGACATAATTCTACTGATTCCAGGAAAGGTATATCAATCTTTCAGCTACAGATCTGAACACTAATACTCAGATGATATTTTCCCCTTCAGAAATGAGACTTTTTTTCTGTTTTTGACTCAAGTCTTATTTCATTCTAAAAAGATGAGCTTCTTATTGATATGTTTTTGATATAGGCTTCTTTTCAAGCTCTGATCTCATTTTCTCATGACATTTCTTAGCCTGAAGATTTATTCATAGGCTTTCCTATAAGTAGCTACAGAATTTTAAATTTTCAGGAGAAAACCTTCAAGAAGATCTCTTCCTCTATTAACAGAAATTCTTTGCTCAAGTCCTGTGTCAAACTGACAGGGATTGTAGCACTTGTCATATTTCGTGTAAGTAAGGGTGAGAGTTTTGGTCCTCTACCCTTTCCTGCTTTTTTGGATACAAATATTCCATAATAACACTTCTAGGGATCTTTTGCTCAGTGCTGTGTAAATCACCTCAATCTTTTTAGTGGGATTTTGATCACATAACTTAATACCAGAGAACAGCTCTCCTACGTTAAATATGAGTAGGTCAAGGCTTTACATTTTAATGCATCCTTTATGCTTATTCTGCCCCTCTGCTGTAATGATTCAGGGAATTAATATATCATGTTGCCACCTAACCAAGTATATGAGAATAACTTTGTGGGGTTGATGTTTTTTATTATTCCATGAATCAGCTGAGAAGAGGTTGCCACACTGCCAAACTCCCTTAGGGTGACTTGGAGTTAGATTCTCTCGGGCTTTAATCTGCAGACTGTTGAGGAGATTAAACATTCAATGGGAACCCACTGTCCACCAAAAGTTAAAAATGATGCTTTTAGTTTATTCCTGTGACAGAGTGATGTATTAGATGTAGTCCTGTCAGGCTTCAGGTTTCCACCTAGTATCTCTTCTGTTTTATATTCAGATTAAACAGTAATGATGTAAACCCCTTCCTACTTACTACAAAGTACTGCAAGAAGGAAATATTACTTACTTACAACATTAAGATATATATTAGATATACTCATGTAAGTGAAAAAGGATTAAAGGTACATCAGAAACTTATTGAGTATATTTTTAAGACCTACTCCTAGTAAAACTGAGCATTCTTATTTCCTAGCAGTCTTTAAGAAAAGCATGCACAGTGCTATGGAGAGACTTTGTGTCAGAATACTTATGTCCTGCTCCTACCTAAAGAATTCTGCATTTTCTGAGAGACAAGAAATCCTCTGTTGTTCTTTTCAAAAAACTGTATTTTTTAAAGCAAGCAAATTGCATATCCCTAGATGTGCCTTACAATGTTACTTAAGGAGGATGAGAATGAGGAGAAGGAAAGACAAAATCACAGGACCACAGAATGGGAAAGATTGGAAGGCACCACTGGAAGTCATCTAGTCCAACCCCCTCACTCAAGCAGTGTTCCCTAGAGCAGGTTACTCAGGATTCTGTCCAGACAGCTTTTGAATATCTCCAGAGAAGGAGGCTCCTCACCCTCTCTGGGCTACTTGTTCCAGTACTCAGTCACCCTTACAGTAAATTTCTTCCTCACGTTCAGGTAAAACCTCCTGTGTTTCAGAAGATGAGTTTTCCATATTGTAAAAGATATTTTGTTAACTAAAATAATATTGAATCATCATTTCATCAGAAACGTTCTTATCTTTTTCATGACAAGCTATGTACTTTTCAAAACTGCCTTTCCAAGTTAGTGATGCAGTTTTCCACATTTTTACCAGAGACTAACATCTGTCAGAGATCACCAAAGGCATCAGTGTATTACAGATCTCACCATCCTGAGGCACGGCACTTAATTTTCTTTTGGGTAAACAAAGCAAAGAATAGATAAATACTGTAGGACCAAATGTCCTCAAGCTATCAGAGTTGTGACTGCGATCTTTGATCCACATCAGAAGTGGGAAAGAAAAGAGAGCTAAATATTGTGGCAAAAGAATTTTATTTGTTGATGAGCTGGCAATAAGAGATTAATGCCACTGACAGTGTAGCATCTTAGAAGGGCTTTTTGAGAAGAAACACTGCCACTCAAGAGCTTGGTTTAAAACACTCAGAGTTATTCAAATAAATTATTTAATGAGTGCTTGTGTCATAACTAAATTAGAAGTATTTTTTTACCTACATTTTCGTGGTGAGCATAGTACTGCCTTACCCTGACTATAACAATACACTGGATTATTGCTGGACAACAGCTTGCTGCTCTGCTGCAGTTCCAGACAAAGTCTGGCATGCAAATGAACTTGTGACACTGCTGCCATTTTAGTGCACAGTTGCTGCCGTATCTGCAAAGCACATTCCTTAGGGAAACAAACAGCCTCATTTTATCCTTAAATTTAGGGTCCTGGATTCTTTGGGGATAAATATTCTAAATTAAGTCTGAGGAAGCCACATGACTGTTTGCATAACAGTAAATAATTTTTAAGCAGGCAATACTTTCAAGGCTGGTCAGCCAATTACTGTATAAAAAGGAGGCTTAAAAATAAACAAGGAAAACATAATGTTCAGAAATCTATTCTTCTCATCCATTGCTGTCTTATTTATTGTTTTTACATGTTGATACAGTAAGAGTGGGAAAAATATGAGGACCTACAGAACAGTTCATTCAATATGTCTGGAGTCTAGCGACTTCTTTCAAAAAGACAGAATAATAAAAAACCCTAGACAAATTCAATGTTTATTGTATATTTGGAAAATGCAATTTTTTCTTTTTAAAGAAAGTGGTTCATATTTTTCCTTAAGAAAAGTGAATGCCTTTCTTCAAAAATTGTTTTTCTACTGGAATGATTTGCAGTGATTTGAAAATTAAAAGTTACTCTTGGCTATAGATAGTTCTGAGTAAGGAATGTGTGTGCTGTCTCCTTAAGAAAATGCTGACAGAAAATTGCAAGAGACAGTCTCATAGTAAAAGTTACCCTGTGTGTGTAAAATCTGGGCCAGGTAGAGACAGTTTCTATCCTGATCTTGCCCATTTTTCCACAGGTAGGCAGTGTCTGGTCTGGCATGTTGGAAAGGGAATGGTGACTCTTGCCAACCGCCTGGCTGGGACACCTTCTCTTCAAACAGTGAGGACCTCGGAGTACTCCCATTTGCAGCCTCGCATCCCCACAGTCTGAGACAAAACCTGCTCTGGTAGAGATTCTGTTTTCAGAAAGAAAACAAAATTTTCCCACTAACTTCAGTGACAGCCTGAATGCTTTTTAAAATGTGTCCTTTTTGTGGATTCATTTGGTCCATCTAAAACTGTAAAAGGACTCAGATGTATGGAGTTCTTCGCCCTAAGCAGTCTTTTCCTCTGTGCCTATTAAAAGTATAAAGATGTTTTCTTTGGCCAAGAAATTCTTGTTTTTACTTGTGTGCTTTCATATACTTTCAAGGTCAGTTGGGGCTGGCTTGTCTGAGCTCACCAGAAGTTTTTGATTAATTAGCAGAACTCCATTTAAAGATGCTGCTAATAATTGGTAAGGACAAATTAAATCTTTTTAAAGGAGAAATTGCTGCTCATCTAAAAACAGAGAAACGTTTACCTTACTTCGCTGAAAGATAAACTATATGCCTTAAAAATCAAAGGGAAGAACAGTGCTATTTATGTTAACTTAAAATCTAAAAGATCAAAGAATTTACAAATAATTGTAAAAAATATCTTCAGCAATTTGGTTGTATCTCATATTTCTGTTATTTTAGTGTTTTAGACTCTGTAAAATATTACAATAACACTAATTATAATGAAAATTAAATTTTGAACTGATTCTGATTAAAAGCAGGTAAACTTCTAAACTTCCTGTATCATGGAGGAATTTTGGTTTGATTGTCCAGGTCTACTGATTTCCCACATCAGTATAAATTCTTAAATTCATGCAGCCATAATTTCTCAAGATCAATTCTTTATGCTTAGTCAAATTTAAACAGATCTTAACATTTGTTTGTGAAGCTCAAAAATATTTAAGCCATTTAGAAGGAAAAAAATACATAGAAATTAACTCAGCTGGGACCTTCCATCCCAGCTCTCTTAAGATCCTTTAAAATACCATATTTTTAAGAGATTTATATTCTGAGACTCTCTAAAACATAACAGCAGTTTTGAAAACTTGATGGATTTGGTATGTAAAGACAAATAAAGATCGCACTGAAAATGTTGACTTTTACCATCTTAGGGAGGCCTGCTTTCCCATTTCTTCCTCTGCCTAATACATCAGTAGGAGGAACTCTGTGTTAAATATGAATATACATGATTATTGATAGAGATGAACTTTAATTTATACAAAATCTACAGACTGCTCCTCAGCGTTGCAATGTGGAGACACTTGAAAATAAAGTATCTGTGAATCCCTGGATCCAATGAGATAGTGTACCCAACATCATTCCTGGAAATATTGCCATCCAGACAGGATGCTTCTGGCACTTGCATGCCAGCCAGGGAGATGAGGATTGGAAGGAATAAGCCCTCAGATGCATCTGCAGTCGCAGCAGTAGGAAACTGATCTTGTGGGATCCTACCTGACAGCTACAGCAATGGTGTGAGTCTCAGACTCTCTCTTCCTGACCCTTGGAGAGGGTGAGCAGTCTTCCCAACCGTACTTTTTGCCACCATGACCATGCTCTTGCTGGCCCAAACCAAACTGGACATGCTTACCCATGTTAAGCAGCAATTTACTTCGAGTGGGGTCCTATTTACCCGCAAGAGCAATGGTTTTAGGAACCTTGTATCCATCCCTTAAAAATTATAACCCTATAGCACCAATAAATCCACACTTCCCGTCCTACAGCTTATTTCTAGACATTCTTTTGTGAATGAGGAGGAATACAGAGATGTCCAAGATAAGCACTTTATGGGAAAACAGCAATTTTATCACTATCTCAAAATATTCCTTACATGTAGATAGACTCAATGATCTAAAGGTATTTTCCAATCTAAATTTTTCTACAATTCTATGAATGCAAATAAGATTTCTGAAACCCAGTTTAGTCTATCCACACAAAGTTTACATCCAGTATTTCATTTAAATCAGATTTTACCTGCTTGCACATTGCTTTTAAGAACAGGAATCTTCATTCTCCTAAAGTCTTTGTCCCACTTCATAGAAATTGCTGCAGAAATTTACTCCAGAAGAAAGCCATTCCCCCACCCTGCTGCTTTAGTGACTTACAGGGTTTGATTCAGTTTATAGTGACAGGATGAACTTAGCCCAGATGAGCAGGACCACTTATGCAACAATTCCTATGCTATCGCATATATTTTTTGTTGTATCTATAGCACGTAAGGCATTTCTTTTTTATATGAATTCCCAATAGCACTCTTAAAGAGGGCTTCCCCCCAGTTTCTACTATCAAAGACCAGAGAGAATATACAACATATTGAGATCACTAAGGAGGTAAGATTATTGCTCTTTTATTTTCTTTTATATTATTTGTTCACTCCTTTGGGTGTCATGATTTCCTGGACAAATACTCTGAAAGTCTTCTTCCCAAAAGCACCTTATTAATCTTGCCAGTACTGCACTTACCTCGCCTCTGCCAAACCCAGCTTAATTTCTGGTTAGTATTCCCCTTTTTGCAGCATTCTTTCACTGCTCCAAGCCACGCCTGTGTGGGGAGTGAATAAAACTGCTACGGGTTTTGCACAGCTTCCCCAGAACTGCTGGCAAGAACACAGCAGTGTTGTTTCCTCTGCCCTTGGTTGATGTTTTATGATACTGTGAGCTGTTGCTTCAGTAACTATAGTATAAGCATGGGGTTGCTAGACACGTTTCAGGGCTACTTCACTTTTCACATTATCTTCTTCTGTTGTCTTGGGACAGCTTCCTCTTTCACTTGGACTGCTGTAAATTGAGAGTTATTTCTATTTTCTAGTGGTGTAACTGAGTAAAGATTGACATTTCTCATGCCTGGCTTGACTAATTCACCAACCTAATTTAGTCTTGCACCTTCTGATTTTGAGGAATCTTTTGAGCCCATATTGGGTCATCCACAGCCATCACTATGAGTTGCATGAGCATGCTTGCAACTTGGCTACCATTGCAAATCTTATCTGTCAGTCGACATCTGGCCTTTACAGGAAGGAGGGCAGACTCACTTCTCTGTTGGATGCTGTCTTCATCATGACAGAGCAGGAATAGCTGGGATGGCCTCCAAGTTGGGCAGACTTGAGGGATCCAGCCCAGCCTCCTATTCCTGTGCAGCACTGTATACACAGCAAAGGGGCCTTTCCTACCTCACCACTTACATTCCTTATTCAGGACCAGTGATACCCAGTTTCAGCAGTACTTTCAGTGGAGGGCTCTTGGGTGTTGACACTCCATATCAAGAGACAACCAAGTTCACCTGCTTTGTGTCATCCAGAACTTCTCTGGAAAGATCACAGGATTACACAGAATCACAGAATATTCTCACCTGGAAGGGATCCATGAGGATCACTGAGTTACCCTCTTAAGTGAATGGCTTGTACGGGGACCAGCGGCCTTGGTGTCATTAGCACCGACCACGCTCTGACCAGCTGAAAAACATAACAGCTACTCAACCTCTTTCCACAGGTCCCAGCAGCCTCTAATCTCCCTACGTTTGACTTTTTGTTGTCTCCAGTACTAGATTCGTCTTTACTCAATCAATTCGTCCCACTGATTGAAAGGGACCAGTGCCAGCTCTGCTCAGCACAGAATTAAGTGTCCGGCCATGCACAGCCACGTAATTTAGGTCCTTCTCAGTACTCTCCTTACATATAAAACTTTAATAACCTTGGTGTGGCAGGAGTTCAAGTCTACTAGCTTTTAGTATCTTTCTGAATAATAATGTCCATTTTCAGCCCTGCAACACAGGAAAATATCTGGTAAAAAATGCTAACGGTTTGCAGTTGTAATTTCTAATGCATCAAACGCCATCAGCTTTTCTCAGCAGCTTTTTAGTTTGCTCATTCATTCCCGTTTCATTAAGAAAATCTTCAATATAAATTTTGTTGTGTTTTTTATGACAGTCACCTGAGATGAAATTTTGAAAATTTACAAACATCACTTCTGAAGTGTACCCAGGGGTCTCATTTGCCTGCATATAAATGCTACAAATACTTTGTAAAAGAACAGAAATGTTTGGAGTTGCACACGTTCATTTATTGTGAGGCAGCAAGTAGGCAGTCTAACAGAGGGTCACACACAGGCACGGAATCTGTCCCTGCTGTGATTTTGCCCCTAAATAAAACACATGCTGAGTTCCATAAATCACTTGCAGGAACTTTGCAAAACAAGTGGTGTATGTTATGACTTACGCCTGATAGGCAACATGAAGACAAAATGATCAACACCATGATGAAATTAACAATTCTAGAGCAACCTTCTTAGAAGTGTTTCTTGTGCACTTAGTCCTAGCCAGATTAGCAGGTAAAGAAACCCATTAATGTGTTTGCTTTTGTGAAAGAACAGGAAGTATGTGATTCTACTGAAATCCACAAAAACTAAGGAAAACAAAACTTAAGTCAAATGAGGAGCTCTGCCTGTAAAGCTGGAATCCAGATCTGAATTTGAACTGCCCTAAAATGAAAGTATTTTGGTGCTCAGGTGATTTTGATTTGATACATATCCTGAAGGGAAATTTTCTGCCCAATTTACACACACAGCTGGATTTAAATCTACACTCAGACATGCAACTCATGGCCATTTTTACTATTAAACCTAAGACTCTGTGATCACTTTTCATTTATAGATTACTGTCAGTATTTCTTATGTTGCCTCTGCCAGATTCTTTATTGGGATTGGACCATGACAATATATCTGCATACATTATTTATACATTCTTCTATAGGCACCCAAAATCCAGCATAAAACTAGAGAGACCTTGAGCATTCTTTCTTTGTTTTTTAGATATCCATGATAATCTTTTGGATTTCATATTTCAACAATTATGATAACTTGTGTATCCCTGCAATATCTCTTATCAGGTAGATCCAATACAGAAGACATGGCAGTGTAGAGGGCTTCCAAGCAGGGTTACCAAGCCAAAAATCTGAACTTTCTACTGAAAATAGTAGATCTGAGTTTGATGATTGTCTATGATGACGAAAGTATTTCTCTTTCTCTCTGAAAACTGATTGATAATCTCAAATTAAACACTATTTTTATTTTCTTCTAGGTAAAAATTTAACACCATTCTTATTAAATATTTCATCAGAGTTCACTGGACTTTTATTTGATGTATTTAAAAATAATACTAGGGAAAAAAAACAACAGTAAAAAAAAGTTAGCTTGTTCCTAATGGGGTGCAAACTGAAAGATGACTGTATTTTAACCATGATCCTGATTCTTAATTGCTAAATAAGTAAGCTCTGTTGTGATTTTTTTCATGCAATCCCAAATGACTACAAGAATGCATATGTAAATTATTGTCTACATTGTTCTTCAGAAAAGAATAGGTAGAAGAGAATCTTTTCCTAATAACATATTCACCACTGAATTCTGTTTAAAGCATCCTATTATTCCACGGAATCTATATGTAGATATTTTAAACATGAACATGGAAAACAGCAGAGCCAATGAGAAGGTAAGATATGGGAACAGCCTGTGTTAGTGTTTGACAGGGTTTTCTCTCTTCATCTAATTTCCTGCCCATTTTAAATCTTAAAGTAAATGCTATGGCTCATACACTAGTAGACTGCCCAACTATTTGTCTGTCTATTTGTGCAGCTCCCAGTGATAAATTAACCATGAGCTTTTTTTCTCTGAATTCTAAGCAGTTTGGACTTCTCACCACTTCATGCACTGGTGAGAAGTGAAACACGAAGGAGCATCTGGAACTAACCTTGTAGCTGTGATGTTGATGTACAGCACAGTTTTAACAGTTTTAAAGCGTCACTTTATTTCTTAAAGTTTCCACTAGTGTATTGTATCATAATTTCTAGTGGAGCTTATAGTCTGTAAATGATCTGGGAATCCCTTCTGAAATAACCATTCCCTGCTCTTAGTGGTGCCTCAGAGTATTTCTACTGTGAGTGAAGGCAGAACCAGGAAGCCTCAATAAAATTCATTTCTTATTTGATTGTAATTCAGAAATCAAAAGTCAAAAGGTAATGGACTAAAAAACTAGAATTTTGTTTTTTAATGACACCATGCTATTTGAAATTATATGTATAAATGAATAAATCAAGCAAAGTTCTCAGATTCAGGGCATGAGATTCCCTGATGGTTACAGCAATAGTTCTCTATTACCTGGCATGTTTAGTTAATTTAGTTAATTTAAAACCCATAGGGTTATTTGTAGTTTCAGTCAAATAACACTAATACAGATTCATGTTCATGGGCTAAAGGATGGGAATTAGTTAACTTTCATTGCCAAATCATGTAAATGGCGATTTGTTTATTTGTTTGTTTGTTTAAATAAATCCAGTCTACCACTGAAAAAAAAAAAAAGAAATTAAATAATTATTAACTTTTCCAACATGCCCTTTAGAAATCCATAAACCTGTTGATGTGACCAGTTTCAACAACCCAAAACAAAGCATATGCCCTCTCAAAACGTATCTGAGTCACCCAAGTATTGCTGACTTGCTACTTGTTAATGATGCCATTTGCTAGCGTGGAGTTGGAGGGTGCTCTAATTTAACGGGGCAGAGCCAAAGGTTACATTAGCCTGGTGTAGGCAGACATGGAGTTCTCAGATAGAGTTGCTGGGAGCAGACAGAACTGAAAGGAGCACCTGGTCTGGACTCCCAGCAGTGCATTAGTTAGAAACAGGAGAGAGAAATAATTGCAGCACTAATGAGCCCCAGGTGAAAAGACTATTCAGCTAGACGTCGGCCTTTTTTGTTTGTTTTTTTTTTTTTTTTTTGAAAATGAGAATGTTGTGATTGATGAGCCAAATTGTTTGGAATTCCTAATTGTTCATTGCAATAAAACATAGCTTTTGTGTTCATTGCCTTTAAAACTTAGATTGCTCTCTATTAAAAACCCATATAATGGTTGAAAAGGAAAAAAATTCCAGACACATACTGGAAGCCACTTGGTGAGATAAAGCTGTATATCATATCCTGTGTTTTCTGAGTGTTTATGAGTCAGACTAGTGCAATGAGATTCCCTGAGAGTTAAAAATGGCTTATTAAGCGCTTACAATACAAATTTTCATATAATTGCTTCTTCTGAGAGTTTGGATTCCTCTTTTTCTTTCAAACAAATTATTTTTTAGTGTGTCATTAAAAAGTGCTTTTGATAGCCACAAATATATGTATTAAATTACTCATGTGTCAATGTAGACAGCTTTACTCTGTCAAATTATCTGTCTACTCCACATGTTTATGTATGGTGTGAGTTTCTGGCTAAAACCAATGGTTGCTGCTCTTTGACACCTTTTTAATCTTTTTGGTTAATTTTATGTACAATTATTTTATAATTGCTGGCAATAAAGAAAGGTGGAAAACCTTCCCACCTTCCAGCAGAGGATACTATAAGAATGGATTTTCATTCATGAAATAAGAAAAATGTCATATTCGTGTATCCTTATTTTTCAGTGTTATGTAGCTTTTGGCTGCTGAGAGGATCCATATTTGCTTAGATATGGGAGAGACCTCAATTTTAATCACTGTGGTGGAGAATTTTATAAATCTGTATTAATGCCTCAGCAGAGTCACAGCGGGTCACTTCCACAGTACTGGAGCTATCTGGGTACATCTCTGGAACTGAGATCAGGCTCAGGCCATGGGTTTGTTTTCCGATTTCCCCAGAGTGAACCATCAAGCCAGGGGTAAAAATGGGCTCTTGGTTTCTTCTTTTGCAAGGGCCTAGCTCTGAATCACTGAAATATTTTCCTGATATTGAAATACACAGTAGTTCCCACTGTCTGCTCTTGCTGACTTAAGGCTAACCATTTGCACCATGTTAAACTATGTGTCTTGGGGTGACTGTGCTGTTGTATCCCCTACCACCGCTCTATGCCCAGACATGATTCCTGAGCCTTTCTATGCCTTTAAAACTGGATGCAAGAGACAGATGAAAAAAACTGAGCGAACTTTTCAAAACAGTTTGTGCTTCAAGGACACAGGGATTAGCTACTTCTGCGGCAGGCAGAGGAAGCACTGTTTTCTTCTGACTTTTCGGTCAGTTTTTCTTCAGCTCTGTTTCTTCGGAGNAGTATTGTTTTCCTGTGTGTTTGTTAAATAAATAGTTTTATTTTCTCCTTCACTTTCCTCTGAGGAAAATTTGCTTTTTTCCCGAACCCAAGTGGGGGAAGGGGTGGTTTGTAACCTGCTTTCCTTCGAGGAGACGTCCCTTTTGGACGTTTCCCTGAATTTGGCCTAAACCATCACACTATGTTAAGAAAAATCTCCTTGAAACACAGTTAAAGGATTAAACATGAAAAAAAGATTTCTCGTTAACTTTGGTTCTGAACCAAATTATATTTCTTCTAATTCATATAATAATTTCACTGTTTGTACTTTAGTACAGAGAGAGAGGTTATATTGATGGTGCAACGAACTAGAACGTATTCAATACAGGGCTCATGTCATCATTGCACAGTCCCTTAGTGCCATAGGGGTAAGGAGGTTTATAAGGGCTGCCTCAAAGCTGGTATGTATCACAGTTCTACGATTCTGTTTCTATGCTTCAGTTCTTGGCCAATGTTTTCTCAAAGCAGCTGTGAGTGGCAGTGGAATAATCACGGCAGAATTCACACCTGCACAGTGACACTTCAGTGTCTGCTAGCACCAGGTGTCCCAGTGATAAAATAAACCAGTGGAGCCCATCGTTGCTGTTGCAAATGAGGAAACAGAAACTAAAATCCTTAAAATCGGAAATTAAACCTGCGTGCGACTGGGCACATAGGAATTAAATATTAGAGAATGTCCACAATGAAATGTCTCCAGTGTGAAATTTAGGTCTTTTTCTAACACCAGATCTAATCAACAGGAATAAGGTCAGGGAAATTCACTTTGTGTTCAGCAAGGATAATCCATCATGATTCTTATAATAGACTGTATTCATTATGAGTGGAAAACAAACTATAACATTTTTAGATAGTAATATTAGGAAATGCACCTGCTGATGAGGCGCTTCAATTTAAATATGTCAGGGAGCTTAAACAGGCAAAATCAGAACTATGAACCATCTCTATAATACAAAACAACTTTCTGGTCTTCGCCACAGGAAAATAGTGACCATACCAAGCTGTACTAACTTATCTAGATTATGCTCTGCTTCAACCAAAAACTCAGCTGCCCAACAGCTGTGAAAGATCAAGCTCATTTTTTTTCCCTCGACATTGAATTTGAAGGGTGAATCCAAAGGCCTAACAGATCCATTCCATTGCCAAGGGTTTGGGAGGTTTTTTTGCCAGTTGATATAAGTACACATTGGATCTTCAGAAATTTCTCATTACCATGATGTCAGTCAGCCAAAATATAATCTGCTCGGCAGCAGAACTGTCACACACTTGCTCCATTTCTGCACCAGATGGATGGGTTCACAATAAATTCTCGTTTTGGTCCCTGGACTGGAAATCTCACATAAAAAATGACTTTTTAAAGGTTTTTGTTTTTACGAGCTAGTTCATCCCACTGAGTTTCTAGTTATCTTCCATTCGGAACAGAATTGTTTGTATTCACACAGTGTTCTTCCCCTCCCTACCCATGCTAAACAGCAGCTTGCTTTCCACTGCAAGCGCTAAGCTATTTTGTAGGCTCTCTACATTCATCTGGCCATTTCAGGAAAAATTTGCTTTTCCCAAGAATCCTTGTCTTTACTTACACCCAGGCTCGTTCCCAACTTTTATTGTTTAAATCTTCAGCTTTGACTACATTGCAGCTGATGATTTTGTCTTTCTCATAACAGCTTTGGATGAAAATCCCAAAAATGAGTCATCTGAACCAGATTTGCCCTTGCTAATTTACTGGCTGCTGCACGGAACTGGTTGATGAAATCTGACTGATTCAGATGTTAACTAGAGGCAACGTACAAAGCTAAGGATTTCTGGAAACAGAGATTTTATTTTTACATTGAAGAATCTTCACACAGATGATCAAAATGTTAGTAAAATTAAATCAGTTCTTCTTATACTACCAATTAAAAATTCATTCTGACTAGTGCATCCTGTTAGAAGTATAATGCTGACATTTAGTTCACAGTGATACTCCAGGGAACCAGCAGCAAACTACATGCACGCTGCTGTGTCAGGGAGTGTGGCACTTGGGCAATGAGATAGGAGATAATGTAAGACTAATATAATATAATTTAATATAAAAAATGATCCTATTAGAAGCATGATGAGATCTCAGCACCCCTGGAAATGAGGATATATATTTACATAGAGCAATGATATGGTCCTGGCTGCTATGTTATACATCTTAATTAGATTACCTATTCCACGAAGAATATTGAAAATGTTTCACTGAAGGATGACAAAGTGGCTAGCAGCTGGGTAAGTAAGTCCAGGCGCTGATTTACATCAGAGGTGAATTTGAAGTTTTTTAATCTTTAGCTGCATGCATGAAAGTATGTTGAGCATTTGTAAGATCATTTCAAAATTTCCAGGTTTAGAAATTTGAAGTATAATTCAGGATAAGTTTTTTTTATAAAAACTGCTTTTACTTTGTTTTCATTTGTCTGCTTATATATTTTGTGTTTCTGTAGATAGACTATTTTAATTGAAATTCATGAAAGTGCTCTAAGATATAAAATTCATGTGAATGGTTATGCAAGTATTGCTGTATCTGGAGTAAATGTACTTCTTTCTTTTTGTCAGGGCAAAAGGAAGTTGATTTCAGTTTCAGCAATGATGAAACTTATTTTAACTTTAAATAAATCAATGGAATTGTAACTTAAAAATATACATGCATACATATGTGTCTAAGTGTATATATATGTGTGTGCCTCTGTGTGTACATCCAGGACAAAATTTCCAAATATAGGAACCCAAGTGAGTGCTGTTTAGTGGTGCCAGAGTGATGTAACTGTTTCTAACAATGCCTTTTTTCCCAGGTGAAATGCTGTATTTGTCACTGGGCTAATGAACACTGTGGATGTGTATCACTAACACCACCCACTTCCCCATCAAGCTCCTCAGTGTTGCGCTGTGGAGACGTCTCACACAACTAAAGGATACTATTTTCTCTTAAAATCCTGAAGGAAAAGTAGGCCTAGACAAAACATCTGAGCTTTTTATAACTGTGGAATTTCTATACGGGGGGGAAGGAACTTTGGCTGTGTACACAGATTAAGTCCACTTATGTCTGAAAGTGTGTTTTCCTCATAATGAAGATAATTAGGCCTCTAGCTTTTGTTTAATGCCTACATGAACATTTCAAATATAAATATTTTCAACGAAACTCTGCTATTTAAAATCCAAAATGCAACTGATACTTAGGAAACAAACTTGCCCTAAAATAAATTAAGATCATAAAATCAGAAAGGAAGGAGAAAAATATAATATTAAAATATAATCTCTCAAATAAAAAAACCTCACTTTACTCATACTTATTTTAACTGAGCAGTTAAAAACACTGTGATACAACCTTATTAATAAAGGAAAAACAAAGTCATAGGGACTTCATAGATGGGTATTTAACAGTCCTTGTCTCGAAGACGTACACGGGAAGCCTTTGATATCTGCCATGGACACAACTGTCATTATTTTTCTACTTAACAAGAGTTCACTTAATCAGGAGCAAGCTGAACAATCTTTTTTTTCAAGTTGCTGTAAATAGAGGGGTCAGGGAGAAGGGCATAATTTTCCCTAAGCGCCTCCCTCCCTCCTTAACCTTGCCCCAGACTGCTGGGAGGTTTACGGGAGTTCTGGTTCTCCTCATGCTCGACACAAGGAGTTGGATGCTCCCACTGCACATCCTATTATCACTCAGACTCTATTTTGCTGCAGCCTCACAGTTATAACCAGGGAGATAAGATGGGAAATAATTGAGAGTACAACAGCTGCAGCCTCTGCCAGGGTACTCAAATTTCTGGTAACTAAGTCTCAGGGAAGACATTTTTCAGTCACTTGAAGATAACTGCCACAAATGTGATCCTCCCAGTTTGTCCGTTTGGAAGTCAATTTTTAACCTTTTGCTTGTAAAACTTCTTTAAAATTAGTGTCTAGGTCTGCTGAAGGGGACAGGAAGGGTGGACCAGTCTGTGAGAGTACAGCATGTAAGTTCTGGGAGTTAACTAATTGAAGGGCAAGTTTTCCAGGGGATGGGTTTACCTAGAGCCCCAGCCCAAACAGAGAAATCATTAGAGCGTGGGTAAGGAGAATATTTTCCTCCAAAGCTCTTAACTGTAATTGTTATACCTAAAGATGAGTTTACTTTTTTGCCACGGATTTAATTGTGCTGACTCTTGTCAATCTAGCTGCAACAGATCTTGTTTGAGGGACTTCTGACTGAAGTAGCAGTCATCTGCCTTTGCTGGGAGAAAGTGAGAGGAACTGGCAAAGCAGGGAAGTCTTGCATTTTCAAGCTTTGATTTAGCAGTGCAGGATGAACTCTGCACGTCCAAATTTGGCCTTTATGAACAGGGTCACAATAAACTTCTCCTACACTACTTTTACTCCCATTCTTTTATTACTAGTAAGAGAATTAATAGTTCTAAACTCCAAAGTGAATGTTTGGCTCCTCTAAATACTCTTATTAAAGAACATGATGTTCGTCATTCTGTGTTGCACCCCAGTGATTTCACAGTAAATATCCTTGGAGGCGAGTCCGAGAAACATTTGCTCATTGTATAAGTCAGGAATTTGCACCCTTTAACACCACATCCTTTGCTTCCACATGGTTATTCTGCCATAAGAAAAAATACGGAGATGTATTAGGAGAAAGCAATCTCCTAGTCAGCTCAAAATGTAAAAATCTGTGTTTGAAAGAGTTTTTGTGTGGATTCTCTGCTCTAAAACTTGTTCTACTCAGATAATTCCCATCCCAATACATCTAGTAAAGCATATCCTGAAGGGCTGAACTTTTTCAAATATAGACATAAAAATTAATTCAATGTGGAAATCTTGATGTCTGTCTATTTATTTTAACCACATTGATATAAAAAATTATCAAACAGCACTGTGACAGAGAAGACAATCTCACTATGAAAAAACACCATGATATCTTTAGAAGCTGTTTAGACTTCGTTTCAACCAAGTATGGACTAATCTTATGAAAATATACTGACCCTGCTTACACCTTATATCTCAGAAGGAAAACTATAAACCTATTCACACTCCTTTACACTGTTGGTCATCATTCAAAGTAGTAATTTAATTTTGGATTTATTGGTTAATATTATTATTACTTTTAGGAAAAAAAAAGTGAGCTTGGTTTGGCCAAAAAATCACCCTGGAATTTTATCTGGTACTAATTTCAATTGTTAAATGTTGCAAAGTAAATATATTTTTATCACTACATTTGGCAGTGAAAAGAATTCCCAGTTAAAGCTGAAAGGAATCAGGGTAAAGAGATCAGTTAGGAATGCAGCAGTTTAATCTTAAGAGTATTTATATGGACTGGATGTTTAATATTATATTTTATAGTTAGTCAGTTGTATGTGCAATGCAGTGAAAACCTTTTATGATAGCCCATAGTAGTCTATGCATAGGGTGACTCAACAAACAAATTCAAATGGTTTTGTTCTTACTGTTTTTTGGGGTTTTTTATGAGCATGTGAAGTGCTGAACCGTTTTGATTCCAACAAACGCAAACCCTTAACATCCAAGACCTGGGTCTTGCTAGAACATTATTTAAATAAATGCACACTGCTAAAAGTCAAATGTCTAATAAAATGAAAACTTCTCAGCCACCTAAAGGATGGCCAGTTCTAAAATGAAATGCCAGGACAAAGCTCATAATTTCTTGGCTTTAGTTTGTCAGTCCTATGCCAACTACCTATTCAACAGCTGTCCTAGCTCTCTAGGATATATGTACAATACTTGCATGGAACAGCTGGATAGATGAGAAATCTTAGCTATTTTTTTTCCAGTTTTTCACTTTAAGGTTTATTGATCAGCACAATAGGAATATGAAGCACACGAAGCAACAGTTTACCTTGATGGTCAGCCACAGACTGCAGAATCTTCTGGAAGACATGAAGGCAGTGCTAAAGATCAGCCTGCCTTGACAGCAAATTAGTGCATTTTTGCAAAATGACTGAAGACATCTGAAACTTTGTTCAGCACTTGTTTTCCTTCCCCCACTGTGAAATGACATCATTTCATTCTTTGCACCTAACAGACAGAGCATGGGATTTAAAAGAACAGTGGAAAAAATGTCCTGCTACCTAGAACAACCACGAAACAAATCTAAGCTACAGTATACACAACAAGTTGTAAGGAACGTAGGTGTGTGACCTTTGGAGCTCTCTTTTCAGAAGGCCTGCTGTGTTCTGACAGCTTTTGTCTGACTGTGTCCAGGGTCTACTTAAATGAAACAAGTTACAGCAGTGAGGCTTCACTAGTCCTGTTCGTTCATCAACTGTTAGCACAGAATTTCTGTACCTGGGCTTTTTATTAAATTTAGCACTCACATAGTCTTGTTCTGCTAGGTTCTCAGCCTTTCAATGGCATGAGATTACAATGCAATGCACCAGGGAAAAACAACTAAGAACAAAACTTCTCAGTTTACCTTAATACCCATTTTGTCATTCATAAATGACCAGTGCCCTTCTGAACCTGACACTCACCAAAACCAAGAACCATAGGTGTGCACACAAGTCTCCTCTGGAAAAAGGAGAAGAAGAGAAGGAAAGCGTCCGTAGAAGGAAAGAAAATAAAACCAAACCACATCATTTTGATTACAGTTCTTCAAAGTGTTCAGACTGTAAGACTGACCCACAGGTGTGTGACATTCTACCTTCTGGGATATTGGTTCCCTGACTGTTCACACTGGGGGTTTTCTGAAATGCTCCATAATGCCCACACAGCTTGCAGACCACCTCACCTTGAGTATCATTCCAGTGCATGGATCAGCCCTTGGCTTGTATGAAACCAGATTCCCCTGAGACTGAAAGTGCTCCCTAATTCTCCACTCTAGGGGCACGTATCTGAATGTCTACATGCCCATCATTCTCCCAGTTATCTGTGGGCAAATTGGAGTGCAACAGAAGAGAAGAGAATTTCAGCTTCAAGCTTGTAGTGTTCTCCACAGTAAATCACAGTGCATTTGCATTTATCTGTGTTTATGCATTTATTAAGTCTTTCTAGTGCTTATGTTGTAGGGAAGGAAGTACAGTTCCTCAGAAATTTCAAAACAGAAACCAAAAGCAGTATTTTCCAGTCTCCTTTCCAGTAACCATTAGTCCATTTGGTGCTGCAGATTGAGGAGTAAGATATGAATAAACTTCCTTCTGTCAGAAATATAAAGCAATGTATGTGGTATCATAAAAAGAGAACAGGGAAGTATAATGACTGGGTAACAGCCTTAGAAATCAGAGTTAGACTAAATATTAACTGTTATTTTATTCATTCATCTCAAATGATAACTCTCAGTCCTGTGTAAAGCTGAGAAGGCTTGATTTCTGTCCTAAGGACCTTACCATGTAATTAAAAGGATCAAGGGAAGAATAAAGGCGTACCTATCAGAGAAAAATTAATCCTAGCAGCTTTTAAACTCCTTTGAGCTCTTTTTTTAATTTACCCAGAACAATGGTGTTTTGGGGCTACAAGCAACTTTTTGAAGAGGAAATTCAAGGAAGTTGATAGATCCCCTCCTTGACAAGAGTGGAGTGGAGAGGAGAGGAGAGGAGAGGAGAGGAGAAAATCTTCATTATTTTGGGCAGTAGCCCAGGAATATGTGGAGGAGGACACTCATTCCAGAATACACTTCAGGCACAGCCCCTAAATCTCAGTAAATTGTATCTGGGTTCTTATTTTTCTCAGTTGTAAAATAGGCTTAATTTTAAAGCATGACAAAAGGTCATTCATCATCTGCCAAAAAGCACTTCGTTATTGCACGGCAATCTGAGAGTATGTGCAGAGTTATTGGGATGGATGATTTTATTGGTGTGCATTTTTTGCATTTTGTACAGACATAAACCTTCAGCAGAATCTGGAACAAGCAATTTTTTCCAATTTAGTCAAGAGAGTGGCTATGGTTCATTTCCCAGGGGCTTGAGGATCACACATCTGTAAAGGGTACTACCATTCTCCAGACTCTTCTTCTCAGTACAGTCCTTCAGTTTAACTTCTCTTCAACACCTGCTCTAACAGCACTCAGAACAAGCCTTGAGGGAGAATATGTGTGTAAGATTATGATTTCCCATATATATATATGTGGTGTGAGACGATGATTTCCCATATATATATGTGGGAGCAATTCTGATTCATATATTGCTTTCTATTTACACTTATCAGGCAGGAAGAAATCCTTTGAAATGGTGACTTTATTTCAACAAAGTTCATCACAATGGAAGACTTTATTGTAACACTTTACATGCAAATTCTTTTCAGACCATGTCTTTGTGTGGTCCATAGGGCCACAAATATCACAGCAATCCCTTCCAGCTTCAAGCTTGATGAATCTCATCTAGCACTCCTAAAACCCATCAGCCATTTTGAGATTATTTTATTAATCTTTTAGTAATTACTTATCTCTCAGAAACTCACAGGACTTCTTGTTTGCTCTCTGAACAAATCCAGAGGCATTGGTATGTCAGAAGTAAAATCTTAGGTGAAAGCATAAGCCAAACACTTTTTACTTCAAGGTAGAATTTTAATTTATTATTCCCTCTTTCTGATATCTTGGTATTGTCTTTGTTCAGAGGCTGTGAAAAAATAGTCAGAAATCTTTCCAAAAATTATCCCTACTAATATCTCAAATCAAAATTTTACCACAGTGCATTCTGGGAATTATGCCAGCTAACAAAGCCTTTACTTAATTAATCATTTTATTACTCTGCCACTTAATGTCACTTAAGACTTTAAAATAGTTGTTGAGACTGGTAAGTTTATTGTACACATGCATATCCATTACTCTTAGCTATCAGTACCAGGAGGTTGACTCTGTCAGATGTGGTGAACCTGACTGTTATGGGTGTCACCAATGAGCCAGTCCAGGTTTTCATGCTTTAGCTGCCTTCCTCTGTGGCCAGCAGGTTAAAGGAGAAAATTATTCTGATCCCTAATGATTCACCGACTTCAGGACTAATTTTTTGCCTCTCAAAAAAGTCAACGCTTTTGCAATCTCACCCTCTGCAGGAGATTTTATTTTGCCCATCTGAGTAATATTGTCTGTATGCAAGGGAGTCCCACAGATTTGTTTGAATGAACTTTCCAAAGCAGCCATCAGATAAGAGGTGTGAGCAGTGACCATTTTCACTTTCAAAAGGATGTGTGGTCCAGCCCAAGGGGTTTTGCTTTGAACACTGGGCTGTGGATGCCCTCTTTAGGAGTCCAACCTTACTACAGTTGTTTATTGACATGGACTGTAAGGGCAGGATTATTCTTTCCCGGTGGAAGTGTCTACACATCAGATGCCTTCATCTAAGCTAGTGTTCTAAACTCCTATTCTATCCAACATTGAGGGACCAGTTAAAAGAAGCGATTGTTGCACTATGGTCAGCATTGGTGCAACCTCAGTATGAGTACTGCCTGCAGCTTTGGACTTGACAACACAAGAAGGATATAAAAATATTACAATGTTTCCAAAGCAGAGCAAAAGGGAGAAAAAACTAGAGGGCTCGAGTTACGAGGAGTGTCTGAGAATATTGGGTTTGTTCAGCTTAGAGGAGACTAAGGGGTGACCTCATTGTTTCTACAACTTCCTCATGATGGGGAGCAGAGCGTTGTCTGGTGATGGGACTCAAGGGAATGTCTCAAAGCTGCTCCAGGGGAAGTTCAGATTGGATGTTTTTCACTGAGAGGGTGTTCACTTGAAGAGGCTCCCCAGAAAAGTGGTCATAGCCTGAAGCTTGTTAGTGTTTGAACAGCACTCTTTTACCTAAGCTTTAACTTTTAGGTTGCCATCTGTGGAGTCAGGAGCTGGACTGGAGAATCCTTGTGAGTCCCTTCCAACTCAGGATGATTTTATGATTCTGTGGCTGGCACTTTTAATGTATGGTGAACTTCAGCCTGAAGTAAGTGCTTAAAACAGGTTGTGCTTCCGCCCAATAATTGCCTATTTCTCTGCAATACAGAGCAAAAGGAAAGTACTGTACATGTCTGCATTGCAGAGTCTTCAACTACAATTAGAAATATATTCATAGAGAGCTACAGCTAGTGCAAGAGATTTGACTTCTTCCTTCAGTTCTCAGAGTTTTTTCTTTTTTTTCTGGAAGTCCTCTTCTACCTACTCCTCATCTTGACAATGGTTAGACAATATAGCATGGATGTGCACTGCTGCTTGGCAAGACTTTCCATTTTTTGTAAAATATGCTTCAGCAGAATTCCAAGGATAGGGTTTGTGCTCAACTCAAAGCTGGTTCAAACTGGGACTCACAGGTTAATTTGGACAATGTATTATGGTTAATTTATGATCTTGCATCTGAGTTATCAAGGATAAAGACTATCTAGTTTAAAGGAGGGAAATCAAGACTCAAGAACTCAGAGAAGTGTACTTGGACAAGAGAATATAACCAATATTGTCTAAAATATATGTAAAGTTACATCTAAAATGAAATTCTAACTTCTTGTTCACCTCTACTCCTGTTCATGTCTGGACTGCTATCTGAAGCCTGGGTTTCAGGTATTCTTAGATAAAAAGACATAAATTCAGTTTGATTTCTTGTTTGTTTCTTCTTTAAATTCATAGGCTGTAGCATTGATTGTTGTGTGAAAAAGTTTATATTTTAGAAAAAAAATGCTTCCAATATACTTTGAATCATCCTCAGCCTCTTTCAGAAAATATTTAATATTTTATGGCAAATACCTATGAGGATGACAGAGCACTTGAACAGGTTTCCCAGACATGTGGTGCAGTCTTTTTCTCTGGAGATATTCAAAACCACCTGGACACAATCCTGAGTGATATGCTCTAGGCTACCCCGCTTGATGACCTTCAGTGGTCCTTTTCAGCCTTTATAATTTTGTGATTCTGTGATTCTGTGATGAAATACAACTCCAAACACAATTTGGACAGCTGACATTTTAAGTCACAGCTTAACACCTATCTGATATATTATGTTCAATGTTTAGGCATCTTTCATGATTTTGCACTATATCATTTTTTTTATTCAATCTTTTTAATTGTAAGTATTTGACAGAAACTTTTTCATCACTTGTAGTGACTTAAGAAGACAGTCTCTTTTTGGCTTAACACATCTTCTTGTTTTCCTTGTCAGAGTATTAGACTTAATTACTCTAAAGACCATTTTGGAAAACGAAGATTGTTAAAGGGCAAATATGAAACCTTGAGTGAACCTGTAGAAAATGTTTTTGCTCTTGCAATCTTCCAAGTGCAATATACTTCTATCAGAAGGTGTGGTTATGTCTCTGCATCACTCCTGTATTCTGCAGTCACAGCACAGACTGTACAGCACTGTGCTTTGAACGGGGAGATACAATTTCCTTCTTACACCCTTTACCTCCTTCATTGTTTGATTGTAATGAAATTAAAGTTCCCACTTTCATAGTGTATCATTCACCCTTAAAAGATTATTTGGCCTGAAATTTGATAAGCAACATGCTATTCAGGGAAGAGACATGCTTTGCTCTCTATGAGATATAGGTCTGTGCAAAAGCAAACTAGGTGTTTTCGTGTTCATACTTTCTCTCTGCTAAAAAAAACCCAACTGTCTTTTTTTCAGCAGCAGAGTACATGAATGAAAGATAAATCCTTGTTTAAATGCTGAGGGGTTTATGCTAGGGACAGAATAATATCAATCAGTTACACCCAAACTTGCTGCCATTAGAACTTGTATAAAGAACAGAATTTTAGTGTATATATAGTCTTAATAATGATCCTTTAGCAACTGACTGATCCAGTTGCTGTGCAACAATTATTTTGCTGCTTATGGATATTTGAAATGGATACAACACAACAAGAACGTATGCACTGTTGGATATTTCCCCTCTTACTCTTTAATGACTGGTTCAGTATTTAATTGAGAAAATACTGTTATTTTAAGGCTGTTGCATGATAAAGAAAAATTTAAGAGGGAGCCCATTAAATGAGATACTCAGATATCAGCTCCTCCTTACTTCATCTCTTTGGGACAAAGCTCCTCTTGCATACTTTCAGTTACTTTTTCTACAAAGCCCTCAAGAGTTTGCTTATTCCTTTGCTGAATCAGGCTCCTAGTCTGTCCTTATCCCATCATACTCCCAGGCTTGGGAGCACTTAATTTGTACATAAAATATAACATTTTTGCATGCAAAAGCAGATCTTTTTAGGTACTTTTGTACCTCTGTGAATTTTCTTTGAAACAGGAAAATTATTTCCAGGAGATTTTTTTCCTTGAGATAATTCTTTCTAATAGCTAGAGGCCTGAAGAATATGTAAGTCATCAATATCATCCACCCTGTTCCCTTAAAATTTCTTTCTGTCACTTGATACCCCTAGCTCTTGCTGAAGGAATCTTTCCTCTGAGTTCCTCACTCACTGATTCTTCTCCCCTTTGTCTGTCATTCCCTGTTCTGCAGCTTCTTCTTTCTTGGGGCTTGGCCAGCTTGCTCCCCTATGATCTTCTACTTTCTCTTTCATCCTCCTCCCAGACTGACTCTGACTCTGTGACTGCAGATCCACTGACAGCTATTAAATATACAGCAATGCAAAACAAACTCCATGAGGAAAGCCAGCTAATTATGGACTGACTTCCTTGCTGGTACCAAGACTCAGTTTCTCTCATCAATCATCCCCAGGACTCTCCTGGTTATTAACTCCTGTTGCGTGTAGTGACTCTCCTCCATACCCTCTTCACACAATCTTCCTTTAACCTCTTATTAATTTGCTGAAATCTTCCTTTTGAACATTGGCAGATTCATGGATCCACTATTATTTTGAGCCAAGATGCAGAAGTTCAGCTTGATTTACTTCAACCTTCTTTGGCCTGTTTTAAATCGACTGCTGCACTCTGCAGTCTCTGTAGTTTCTCATTTTGCTGTTAAATCTTCCAGTTGTTTGGAGACTTTCCCTTGTATTCTAGTGTTGAGAACGTTCTTCTGCATTTCAGGGCATTTGGGAAGCTTGTTGTTTTGCCACATTTCTTCTGGTTTTGGCTAAAATGCTGTCTCATTCTCTTGCTTTGTCTATTTATTTCCATCAATCCAGGCTCCCCAGGACAGAAGCTTGTTTCTCTTGTCTAACAGGGGGTCAGACTCACCTAGAGCACAGATGTGAACCAGAGGGGCTCAGTTTTTATCAGGCCAAGTCAAAGGCAGCTGCTGATGGGAGCTCTTGGCAAATTTCCCCAAACACAGCAATATCCTAAAGCTGGGATCTGCAGCTCTGCGGCTGCGAGGAGCCTGTCAGTTCTCACCTCGGGCAGATGCGTGGCCCTGATGATCCACGAAGGCTGTCCCAGGGCTGGTGACACAGGGGTTTCAGTGCCTGTAGCTCCAGGGTGGGCACACCCTACTATGTGCAGGTGCTCTACTGCAGACCTGCTGCAGGAGCACTGGAGAACCCCACAGCCCCACCGGGGTTTCCTGAGCTGCTCACCAAAGTGTAACACATGGGCCCTGCGTCTGATCTCCGTCAGACCCAAGTTTTTTGCCTGTTCAGCAGTAAAAGTGAAATGGACAGTTTCAGTACTGGCATGGCCTGGAATGAATTACCAGGGAATGAAACACCAAATTCATTTATTTAAGAATGTCATGGTCTAAGTTTTAACTGCCTGGGAAACTGAGAAGTTGGGTTTTGTTTCCATCATAAGCAAAATACTATTATGCAAAACTTGAACACAACAGATAACTCACTTTTTTTTTGCGTGACTTTTGATTGCCATTCCAGGTGTCAGTCACTGCATTTGTACTGGGCTTATTACAGTATTGTAGAGCTATTACATTTTCATTCCAAGAGTTACTGAAGAACATTTGTATTTTTATCTTTTCCACAAGCTTCTTTTTTAATCTTAGTTCAATGCAAGAAGCAGATATTGTGACATTGATAGACATGTATTGATGGCTGATGAATTCTGCTTGATATTATTACACAGTTGCTAATATACAAATTGTGTTAATGCTGGTACCAGTGTACAGCTTTCGGCAAATTCTTTGTCAGACCAAGGGATAAGAATTAGGTAATTAAATCTTGAAAGACAACAACAACAAGAAATTGAAGAAAACAACTCTCCTGCTGAATTTTCTCTCATTAGTCCTTAGATATGGCACGAGTTTGTATAAATGCAGTTTCTACCTTTAAGCTCACTATTATCAAAGACAACCTCAAAGAAGATCAGATCTGGGCAGGGAATATTTTGAGGGTAATTCACACAGAAATGGGTGAGCACTTCTGTGGCGGGGACTTCAGTTTAGTTGCACTCAAGTTTAGCAGATTTCCAAGAAAATGAACTATAGGTTGTACTGTTTATCCCTGTGTATGCTGATCCTGCACAATACAAAAGGCTTCTCGTTCACCTATTTATTGTTATGGAAAAATGAGGGACCTGAGACAGGAAAATTAAGTTCAGAATCTATTATTTTTGCTTAAATCAGTATAAATTGAATGTGTCTGCAGATGCCAAGGTTGGATTGCAGTGTATCAGCAGGACATATTCAAAGAGTATAATGAGTATATAAAAATCCAGAACAGGATACAAGAACCACTGAAACTGTATTTGTTAAAAAGGCTTGCCTTTATTTCAACATCACTTTTTCTTATTTTCTGCTTTAGGGTGGAAATAAGAACCATCCAATATTGGAAAAAATTTCACAGCTAGTTTTAATACAGGGTATGAAATGTGTATTTTTCTAATACCTAAGTGCATTTCCTGGGATAAAAAGTTCTTATTTCCCAGCCATTAAATTCTACCTCTGTATTGTATGAGGCCAAATTACACAATGAGCTTAGTTACACTAATCTTAATCAGTAAAGCACAAATAAAACCACTCTTAAGATTTGATGTTTACATCACTAAAGTAAACAAAAAGCACAGATGAAAAGAAAATGGTGCAATAAGACAAAGGAAAAAGAAGATGAGAATGCAACACACAAGGATCATGCAAAAGCAGAACTAAGAGGAAAATTGAATAAGCGCATGATTTCTCACTCTCTTCCCATCTCTTCATCTCCTTTTAAAAACTAGGAACAAAATAATATGTGTCTTTCCTCTTACCTGGTAGAAAGCCAGGTCTCCTTCTTCTTTTTCCTTGAAAAAATTGAACTAAGGAGAGAGATAAAGGAAAATAACATGACTCAAAATATTTACATCTTTTGTCAAAAGAACAGAAGAAAGCAACAGCATAATTGTGTGTATCTAAGATAAGCATTAAACTTTCTTCATTTACTATGCTTCTCAAGCTCTGCAGGAAGTTCTTGGGCCCAATGCTCAGGTTCTTGGGGAACTGAAAACCCGGAGCCATTCTAGTTGATAAAAGCCTGCAAACTCCAGCCTTATATGGCTCTGTGTGCTGTTTGAACATTCCCTGCTGGGATTTCTTCTTCATTCCCATCTCACATGTATGCATCACAAAAAATAGAAAAAGAGGATATCATTAGTTTTGGCATCACTGGAAAGAGTTTTATTAGGGCTGCATATCTTGCAGAAAGCAGCCAAAAACCACAGGGTTACTAGAGAAACTAACTCATGTTGGATAATTAGCATGGGCCCATGGAAGCCTACAGAGAGATTGCTACTGACTACAGCTTCAAAAAAAACCAGTTTGGATCAGTGTGGAAATGAATTAATCTTGGTGTTTTTCTTGGTTGATTTCTCATGCTCAGGCATAGCCTCCCATTGGTTTAAAAGTGAGCTCTGGAAACTTCCCATCCCACCGTTGTTTTGGAAAGTTTTGGGTTTGCTGTGGACTATTTAAGAACTTTGTGTACTTGGCAATATCTTTTTCAAGTGACAGAGGCATGTCACTGAGTTGTGCCTCCTCAAAAGTCACTTGTACACAAGACAAGAATCACACATCTAATCTCCATGAGCTTGGCTCCTAGCAATGCACTAGGTGACTGCTTTGAATGTGACCTAGGCTTTTTTTAACTAAAGCTTAAAAGTCTGAGACCAAACTATCTATCAAATAGTTTCTACAATTCCTATATTTATCAGCTTTGATGAAGAATTATTTTTCATTATAACATGAACACATGAGCTGGGTCTTTAAATAGAAAAAAAAAAAAGAAAACCCTACATCAAGGTTATCAAAACAACCCTTTTCAGGCAGTTTGCACACTTTCACTTAGGAAGTCAGTAGCCTTTATAGTTTAAAACCATGATCTTCCTAATATCTTACAAACAGTCAATCTAGAAGGAAAAATCTCTCTATGAAAATTCTTGTAGAGTTTAGATAACCATTAATAAAATACAATCTTCATATGAGTGAAAGCATGAAGCTTATATGTCATAGTAAAGACAAACTGGGAATATACATTTCTGTCAGCAATTATTGAAGCATTCAGTATTCCCCCAAAGAAATCCACTACACTGTTATAGAGACTAAATAACATTTCAAAGTGGTTTTAATTAGATTTTGTACTTAACCTCTTCTGTGACCAGTTCTTTGTAAATCCCTTTTATTTCCTGCTACCATGCTGTGATACTGCTTTCTTATGAATGAGAGACTAAGTAAACCAGCTGCGCTGAATATGTGAGTGATTAGGGAATAGTTTACTATGAATTATGGATTTGTTAAAGGAAAGTGGTCTATACCTGTTCCAGCATGTGAAGCAAGTGTTTAAAACCTTTCCTTTAACCAGGTTCTGCAACTTCATGAATTTTCAGCCTATAGAAAATACATGGCTGATACTAGGGTGGGGTATTTTCAAAAACATTCATTTACATAATCTTTGTTCCTGGATTAATGCTTTATTCTAAAAGGTTTATTGAACAAAGATTTGTGCTTATATCTGAATTCTGCCATGTATCTGTTTCATCAAGCAATTCCTAAATAACTCTGCAGAAAGGCAGGCATTAATACAGACACAGACACTGTATTAGTGAGTCCTGCTTATCTTCTTGTTGAGGGCCATGGTGCTGTTTTCATGTGAAACCCAGATGCACGAAATTTCCTATTTTCTTCGCTACTCTCATTTCCATTCAAAGCATGCCCAGCATTCACCCCCCACAACCCACACCTTTCCCTGTGCTCTGCCAGTTTGGGCAATCAGAAAGACACTATCCTGGATACACCCAGGTAAAGTAGTGTTGGTAAAATATGTATATACTACCTACTGGAAAACTTTCAGCGATGCTATTGCTCATGTTTACTCCCCTAAATTTTGCTTCTTCTAGACAAACTTATTGATTCCTATAAGTATGAGGGCTTTTATTTTTCATTTATTTCTTTATTAGAAGAACCTCTTGAATTTAGTGTTTCATATTGGATGCCAGCTCAAAACTATTTCTGAAATTTGATATTAGCTCAGCATTAAGTTTTTTTTAAAAATTGCCTTAGTCCATGCTCACCTCATCATCTTTCATCAGTGATGGTAACAGAAGGCTCTACAATGCACCCAAAGGCTAGCAGAGAAGAATTACTAAAATGGAAGATTCCTCACAGCAAACTCTCCACCAGCAGTTCCCTCCTAAAGACCTTCAGCTTCATGAGCCTGCATCATCAGGAGAGAGGTGTTTCACTGTCAAGGCAAGAGACTTCAAGATTTCTAAATTAAAATCTGAGTTCCACCTGGATGCTAGAGAGAAGCCAAAGATATCAATAGCAGGCAGAGTCTAACAGAGCCACAGCACCCCTGTTTACCAAATGGACTGCAATATTCCAAACCATTCTGAGTACAATGCTGAATTTAGAGTGCCTGGCACCAACCCAAGCCTGCAGTGAAAACTGTGTGGAGAATCGTGTTAGGGAGAGCAGCAGTCACTTTGGAGCAGGAGCTTGCCAACATTGGATGGAGGTGAGCCGTGGTTGCAGTTCCTGCCTGGGCTTTCTGCAGTACCCTGCCCCAGGCTGTGTTCCAGTGGTGACTGCAGTCACTCTGGAGTAGTGCTGACTTAACTTCCTCTCCTGATAATGCTACCTCTGCATTATTTAGATTTTAGTTCTGATTCAGATTAACTGACTCTTGCTTAATTCATCCAGGAAAGAGTAGTTTGCTCTACCACTGTAGGCCCAGTCAGTCAAGCAAGTAAATTCTTTACTGTGGGGATGGTGAGGCACTAGAACAGGTTGTCCAGAGAAGTTGTACATGCCCCATCCCTGGAAGTGTTCAAAGCCAGGCTGGGCAGGACTCTGACCACCGTGGTCTAGCAGATGTCCCTGCCCATGGCAGGGGGCTTGGAACTTGATGATCTTTAAGGTCCCTTCCAAGCCAGATTATTCTGTGATTCTATGGTGATGGAGATAGAGAGGCAGATGATACCAGCAGAAGTAATCCACTGCAAACTGACTCTTCTCTAACCCCCTGGCAGGACCATGACAGAACCAATTAAAGTAACAGACAAAACAGGTCATTACATAAAAGAGATCCATGGGTCTATATATCTTGAAATATCTGAAATTATTTTTATTCAGTTCAACATACCAAGACAAAACCTCAACATTTCCCTTTTCCATTACTGACATTGGAAAAGAAGAATATAACCTGAACATACTTTTGAAAATATGCTCACTCATACAGGTCTGTTATGACTGAAATGGGTGTAAAGTCAGTTATTGAACAAGTATCCTCAGTCCCAAATTGTTTCTTAGGACACAATGTGGCTGAACCATTCAGATTTGTTCAGCTTGGTTGGAAAGAGCCCTTAGGCTATGTCTATTTTAGTAAATTAAACATTCTAGCGAATTAATAGCTTTAGAAAATCTTCCCAAGAAGTCAACAGATGATGTGGTTAAGGGTTACAGGAATGGTTCTGGTCTGGACCAAAGATCATTCCCTCACACAACTCCCTGGCATCACTTGGGAAAATTTGTACGTCATAAGCACTTCCTGGTAGGCAGCTGCAGAACACTGGCCGGTTTTGAAGGATGAGAGGGTTTAAGAGCATGGACACAGGCTACTGTGTGCTAGTTGGCTTCACAGGATGAACATTTTTGTGTAATTCTCTATGACAAGTAATATCTTAGAATGTTTTGGTCTTGAAAACATCTGAGTTATTGAAACGCAGATGATCTGACAGGGGTCTGGTCTCCAATAGGTCCATGCCAAGTGACAGCTCAGATCTCTCCTCTTATCTCTCTCCACCTGTGACAGCAGGAGGGCCAAGCAGAGACTTTTGCACTTCCCCACAGAATATCCAAGCTGTTCCTGGCCTCCTCATTTTATACCCAGGAGTGGATTCCAACTGGTGACAATTCAGAAGCCCATCTTCCCCCTCACGAGCCCATAACTGAAAAGCCTGGTGTGTTAATTTCATGTCTTGTTTAGTCAAAGGATGTTTTCTGCTACTGCCTGGTAAAGGTTTCAAGGTATCTGGGTGCCTGAGCTGCCCTCTACCTGCAGTGGGAAGATCCCCAGGAGTCCCTCCTGCAGTTGCTCAGCTGTTCATGGCTTAGCTCCTGTAGGTCCCATTTCAAGTCAGTCTTTTCCCAGCTACTGTTTCCTGGAATCCCTGTGGCTGCAGCAGCTGTTCACTTCTCTTGGTCTCCCTTTTCTGGGAGAGGTTTGTCCTTCTCGCCAGCTGCCCTCTCCCATTCCTCAAGCTATTCAAGTCCCAACCCCTCTCCCTTATCTCTTCCCAATTTCTCCCACAACCACCTCCCGAGCCCTGCCACTTTCCCTCCACAGCCAGTCAGGAGGGAGCTGGCTCTGCCTTTGTAGCTCACTCACCACCTTTGGAACATCACCATCTCCCTGCTGTGCTGAGAAGGATCCCAGTTATAGTTCTACGTGGTCTTGTCCAGCACTACACACTTGTCCAGATCATTTTGTTTCAGCAGGATGTCCAACTGAGAGAAAGGACAGCTACGCGAGAAATCTTGAAAAATAATTTATCTCTTTTGCATAAAAATTTAAAATGCAGATTTGCTGGTCTAAAACCTCTTGGGTGAAATATAAACTGCTCTAATAAGCAATATACCCTTTATGGTTAGCAGTGTTCTGCATACAATCAGAGAGCAGAAGTGTGCAATTGAGTTAATTTTTATAATTTTTAATAATTATAGCATAATTAACACAGATTCTGTGAAACTTATGTTGCAATAAGATACCTCCTGCAAACTCCATCAGAAAAATCTAATGAACTTAGTTTTTGGGTACAGCTACAGAAGCAAAGACATGGAGAATTATCTCATAAAGTTGTTTTTAGAAAAAAAGAAATATGTTATCCAAGAAGGAATTTATTGCGTACAGCTATTTCAGAACAGAGTTATGGTTTTACCTGAAACAACTCTTTTTAATATAACATGCTTAATTCTATTTTACTAACTTACTTTTTTCATTTGAAGTGTTTGTTTATTTCAGACTTTGCCCAATATTAGAATAATTTTTGCTGTAGTGATTTGTAACTTCAATAAAAGGATCACATTAATGGTCAGTTAACCTTTCTGCAAAGGCACTTTCATAACACTGTCTTCCAATGTAAGAAAAAACAAACTGCATACAGATCTGAAATAAATATTAATTTGTTAAGTCATGTTTGCTAAACTCTGGATTAAGAAAAAAAAGGGTCTTTTAGTCTTTGCAGAATATATACAATAACGAACATTTACATTCCCTTCATAGGTAAATTTTTAGAACATGTACAACTTCCTGCTAAGGGCCATTTATAATTGAGGGATTCCTGAAATTAAACAGTTAGATGCAATAACATTTGTTCAAAGTTGAGAAAGAAATGGCAATTTGCCACATTCTTAAGATCATGTAATTGAGTGAAATCTGGAATTTAATACCTCAGCAGATGACAAGTTCAAGGATGACCCTGTTTTACAAAAGCCCAGTTGGAACGCATAAAGCCATCTGATTTTGAGTTTTCATGTGAAACATTTTAGAGCAGCAGGATTAATGAATGTATGAGAATGTGTCCTTGGATTAGAATGCATTCCTTTAGAATGAGAATAAGAAATATGAGAAATATTAAAAAGAAAACAAATGCAGCATTCTTAATTTCTTGCTATGTGACTGAAACACTTGTAACTAAGTGTCTATAATATGACTTCAGTAGTGGCTCATTTTCTCACAATGCACCTGCATGTCTTGGAAACAGTTGTAAACAGTACATGATTCTGCTAAGAGACAGAGCCCATAAACTGCCATTAAACTCTGCTTAGTCTTCTGTAAGTGCTGGTGGATTCCTCTTCTGGAACTAACAAGATAATAAATATAAGTCTTCTCACATTTCTAGTTTAGACCACAGCATTTTCTATCTGAGAACAGACCTTTGTAAGGAGATGAAAAATATCATTTAAAGGCATGTGGGATAGTCATGAAACCCTACATTTAGGGAACAAAAAAAATTGGAATTTTGGGTTAAATGAACACTAACATCACATCTGCCACACAGATCTTTATCTCCACCTTACATTCCTTAGTTCAGTTAATATAAGAATACCTGATAAGCACAGGGGTCAGTGAAAAAATATTTTAGATCACTGCTACATTTATTAAAAAAATAAATGAAAGAAAGGAAAAGAAAAAGCTAAGCCAAGGCAAAATTTTATGAATTGTGAACTTAAATTAAGTTCACAGTTTGTTTCAAAGTGTCCCAGCTGTTCTATTAGGTAATTCCTTGGCTAAAGATCACTCTGTTAATAAGAATGAAAATGTTCACACTCTCTGATAACAAAGCATAACTACTGAAGAAAGTGAATTATTGCAAGCATTCAAGATGCCCACGATGCTAACTTTTTCCCATTACTCTATCTGTATCCTGAGCCAGAAAACAAACCAGGACATGTTGTTGGGTTCAGTATTTTAGCAGTTTATGTAAAAAAGAGGGCAGTGTCCAAAGTAACACAAAAAAACCTTCTGCTGATTGCAGAAAATAGATGCTCTTTAAAGAGTGGAGAGCTGGACACTACATTCCTCTAAAACTTGCAGGACATATTTACTCCCTCTTGTAATTGCCATAGGTCTGACCCTTCTGGAGTTCTTTCACTAAAGCAAAGTTCACTTTACTAAAATACTCTGTGAAATGGGAAACATCCCGGCTCTCAAAATTCACTTCTTTGGAAAGACACTACAAACACCTACATAGTGGCAAGCACAGGAGGAGTTATGGCATCATTGGCGGTCCATGACAAAAACACAGGTGGGTGTGTTGATAAACATGTTCAAGCCGCAGCTGCTGCTGGTTCTGATGGGAAAAATGCTCTTCTGGGGATTAGGAATATACTGTAATCATGCCAGCCAAAACATGCATGACAGTTGAAAAGGAAAAGAGATCAGCTATATAAACGGCCATGGTAACCTAAGTGCTTTCCTTTGAATTCGCAAAAGAAATACCTTCTTTAAGCTTCTGTCTCTTTTTCCTACTGCAAATGTCTTCATAAGAACATGAAGAATAATTATAGTAAATTGCAAATGCTTTTTTAGTAACTTGCTGGAAAATTATTTTAGCCCTGCTGGGATTTAATTCATAAAGTAGCCTGAACTCCTGCAGAGCAGAAAACATGTACCCCTTTTTCCATTAGACTACTCAGAGAGTAAGGGGTACTCACCCTGAGAAAAGACACCAAAGTCTATTCTGGGGCACTTAGAGATGAAGCATGCACTCGTTATTCTTTTACCACAGAAGACATTTCATACCACATATGATATGCATGGCTGACATAGAGTAATACTATATCTACATTTTTCAAGCAGACAGAGTAGTTGATGTGTCCTTTTCCAGGGCAGATGTTTTCCAGATATGCTATTGTCACTCATTAAGATAGTAAGTAAGACTTGTGTGAGTTATGGTATGGTAAATACTGTATATGCCAGCTCATCCGTAAAATACTATGGATTTCTTAGATAATTCTCCTTCTGGTCAGCTTTAATCATTTCAATATGACCAGTTTCCTTATGAACCCAGCACATCTTTTATACATACCAGTGGCAGTATAAGCACTACATGAGAAACCAACTGACTGGAATTTTTATGGAGTTTTTGAGTAAATGTATTTATTCTATCCTGTACCTGATCATACCTCTTCACTTAAATCAGAGGAAATGGAGGAAGCTGCAATATTTTAATACCCTAATTGCATTAGCAGCAGAGATGAAATGGTATAATTGTATCCAAATACATTGTACAGTCTAACACAATGTGCTTTCTTTTGTTGTTTTTGCCACAATGACAACTGCAGAACCATCTTAGTGGCTTCTTTTTAATTATTTGATTTTATTTTGAGAATGTCGATTCTGTTTCTGCATAGAATCTCCAATTTGTTAAGCTGGTGCAAATATGTTTCTGCTTCATAGAAATATAAAATTGATGTTCATTATGATGGCTCTGTTGTCCTAAATGAGGCAAAACTCGAATTTCCAAGCCACATCATTGAATTTACAACCTCTGTGCTGCATCTAGAGTGCAAAGAGATGAAAGTTGTTCTCACCCCTGGGCCTAAGGGAGTCTTGGAGAGCTGGAACACACCAAGTCTTCAGCATAGTTCTGTAGCCTCAGCTCTGAGGCTGCACAACACGATAATGTGTGCATGCTGCTGGAATGAATTTAAACTGTTTTTTGTTTTTTCCAGAGGGAGGCTAAAGGATTCAGTCTGCATCAGGGCTGGACATAATATTAAAGCTGCAAGTGCATAACAACCTCTCAGATAAAGAAACATGGAATTACATCTGATGCCCCAGGTTGAATGCACTTGCCTCCATCAAACCTGGGGAGCTGGCACTTGGGACGATTTCAAAGAGTGACTTAAGCCATTCTGCTCCAAATGCCGCCCCTTCTGCAGGACAGTAGTGCTTGACTATGACTCAGAAGCTGAATTGCCAGCATTCTCCTGGAAAGCTGTATGGGGTGGCTACAGAATATATCCCTCCCTCCTTCCTTCCTCCCTCCCTTTCATCCTGTACTGGCTCAGGAGACTGCCTGGCTTGGCTTCCCTGTCTTGATATTTCCCTGTAGTCAGAGCTGGGTAATCTTTTTCTGAAATGGCTGTCCCCCTATTGAAGGGAAGGGCAATCCTTTGTCTGGCAGGTTTTGTAGCTCTTTCTAGGTTAGATCACATTCAGACAGAGCTTGGTGCATGAAATACGGGGTGCTCTCTATCTCTTCTGAAAATTTAGTCACCTCTGCAGTCACCCACTATATCCACATAGTTACCACCAGACCTTTCTAGAGTCAATGAAGAAAAGTACGGCCATTAATGTGTCAGCCTACCTGTTTTAGTCACATGTTTTAGGAGGAAATTAGTAATCTAAATGCAAGGCAAGGTTTATCACGCCCCAGAAAAAGCTGAAAGCACCATAAACTATCTTCTAATTCACCGTTCCTCCCTTAAATTACTTCTGTTCTTCAGAAGTCTTCAATTTGTTCCTTCTTCCAATGCTTTTTGCTCTTCCTTTTCTACTTCCTGAGCTTCTGCCCACACCTGGTATTATCAGTCTTCCTAAAAATTGTCCTTGAGCCCTCCTACTTTAGAGCAACTGCTCCCAACCACCCACCTTCTTACTATTTCTCTCTCCTCTCCCCATGTCCCAGAGGCCTGTTTCTTCACCAGGTCTTCCAGCTGCATTTGAACACACTTTCAGAGAGTCCTGGTACCTCTGCAGTGTCAACAGTTAAAAAAATAAAATCTCCTCCTCACCATTTGTGAGATTGAGCTCTTTATAATGACATTAGGTATCCCAGAGTCTTCACATAGTTTCTGGAAATCCTCCTCCACTGAAGACGGGGTTTCTTCACACTTCATTGTCTTTTTTTCATGTTAAAATGAATATTCTAGACATGATCATGAACTGTTCACACACCTAAAACACCTCTGCTAATCCAGTTCAAAACACTCCTTGCTTTTCCAGTTTTGTCTCATCCTTGCTGGATACCCTTTCTTTGACAAACAGAAAGAAAAAATTGTCAAAGTAGTCAAAAACCATTTACTAAGCATTACTAATAATTAGATTTGTGTTCCCTTCCTAGCCACACCTTTAAGCTAATCAGGCAACTTAGGCTTCGTTTCATATTTAGTGCATTGCTCACTCCATTACAGAGAACAGAATCTTGCCCCAGAGTTTCCAGGCAGCAGAGGCTCACCCTCCCTAAATCCTGACAGGGAATGAAACATATTGGTGCCTTTTTGTGCGTGTTCTGTTGTTGTTGTTTTTGTTGCTGGTTGGTTGATTGTTTTTGTCAGAAGAAATTAGCCCTTGTTCTCCTCAGTCAAAGCTTTTGGACAGTCTTTACCTTGCTGTGCATTAGTAAAATGTGGAATTTTGTACATTATCATCCTGATATTACACTCTTCTCTAGAAATACACTTTCATACACTGTTACAGAAGAAATACTGAGCTAGAGCATCTTCCTCCAGTTACTGGGTTGAACCTGGGAGAGTACTTGTATGGTCTGGTCATATGCAAGTCTTCAAGCTGTATCAAAGGAAAAATATAAAAACCCAGCTGGTAGGAGTTGTTGCTATAATATTTGTGTCCTCCTGGACAACCAGCAAATATGTTTTTTGCAGCCCTTGATGACTGGATGTTTTTCAGGGAGATCACTAGCGCAACCTGCAAGGAGGAGCTCAGTTTGTTAGCAAACCACACCAGATCTTTGTGAGAAACCACATTTGTGACTCATAGGCACTCCTATGTTCTCTCTCAGTCATGAGCAGATGAATCCCCACGCAAAATGTGTGATACAGGTGGGGTTAGAAATCTGCAGCACAAATTATTTTGAAGTTTTTGTTTAGAAAATCACTTTCTAATGCAACAGTTCAGGGTGAGATGTCCTGGCCAGCTGGAGTCCATGAAGTCTTCGTAGGACATTTTTAATGTGGTCATCTTCTACTGTACTCCAGGTGAATTTTGTTATGTGGTCATTCTCACTCCTGAGATCTCACTTCATGAATGACTTCATGGAAGCTCTGCTCTAACTTTTACCACACAGGAGCTTCAATAATAAAGGTTTCTGCACAACACGTGTTCAAACTGTTTGCAGCTCTTTCAATGTTCAAATATATGTGTCTAATTTGTTAGGGCTGCTGTACATAACGGATTAAAATATGTTTGTTTTCACATGTATGTATTTACAAGTGCATTAATCAAGCAGCAAATCTAAGAAACCAAGAAGCAAAAGTTTGATGAAAAGAAGTTGGGTTTATGAAAAATCAAAACCATACACTCAATGTAATTTACATTTTCAAGTCTGAAAATAAAATCCAAAGCTTAGTTATCACAGCAGTCTTCCTTCTTCACCCTTGTCGTAATACACATCTGGCAGACAGGTGTATGTTATCAAAATCTGAGCTTTCTCAACATATCTCAAATCAATCTCTCAGGATTTTTAGTCACTGTCAGTGTAGTCAGACTCCATTTCAATTCTCAATAAAAAATGTTAAGCTTATTATCTGGTATTTATTTTTCAGATCAGCTTTGAAGAGTGTTCAATACACTGAACTTAGGCAATGCCTCTGCTTCCTGCTGCATCAATAACATATCTTCAAAGTAAACACTAGATGGTGGAAAAGTTAAGCGCAGATTAGGAAGCATTACAGATGACCAAGAACATTAGTTTTCCTCTACATTATTTATTTATTTGACAAATTAAATTATCATGATGCTTTGAATTTTGAATGCAAAATTACCACTTGACCCTTCTGGTTTCTCCCACAAACTCTTGCTGCTACTTTCATGTACTCTTCAGTGTTAGGTATGATACAGAGCGAAGTTTTATTACTGATTTCCATAATCAGGACATAATTTCTAGGCTGTATACAATTCTGGCAGACACAAGTGGCTCTAGAAGGAATACCTCCTTCTGTAGAAAAACATATTCTGCCAAATTTTCTTCTGGCAGAAAAATTACTGGAATTCAAATTACTGGAGTTTTCACAGGATAAATGTAGTAGGGTGAAAAAGTATAATTATAATTATAAAAAGCAGCTGCATTGCAGAAAAAAATGAAATGTAGGACTTCTTACTCATTTATATTATTCTAGTTTCTTCCAAAGAGGCTGCTCAAAATACAGTAGAGTTTTTATCCATGTAATCATTGTAAGTCACCCTCTTTGCATGTGACTTATGCATGTGATGACACTGAAAACTGCAAGTATAATAATTTGCCTGTAGGAGGAGGTATCAGTGTACAGAAGATTTTAATGAAGTGCGTTTTTGTGGAAATCCAGCACATATGGAGGCTCAGTGAAAATCATGTGCAGTTTGAAGTTTAATTGAGCTCATTAATACTCCTTAGTAATGTTCAGCACTTCCAGCTGTTTACAGTGCACAGCTCAGGTGTAGCAAAGAGCTAAACATCAACTAAACAATCAAGTGCTACCGGAGTGAAATCTTCTTTCACTAGTGAAATCTGGAAGCTGATGGTACTAAAGAGATGGGTACACCTGCTTTGTACCACACAGCACCAGTGATAAAACTTACATCGTACCCATTGATATCATGCCTATAGTAATTTAGTCATTAATATATAAGAATTTCCCATATAAGAATTACCAAACTGTACTAACCTTTAAAGATCTCCATGTGGTTGGTCAATCTTTTATCATTATTTTGTTCTACTTACGAACACAGGAGCTACATGTGGAGCAAGTCTGAAATAAAGCTGCCTGTAAAATTCTCTGTATTAAAAAAATTCTCTATATTAAAAAATTCTCTATTTAAAAAAAATTAAAATTCTCTATATTAAAAAAAAAAAAGAAGTTTCACTACAACAGGATAGCCTACTGTATTCTTTTCCCAATTTAACATTCTCCAAGCTGCTAGCAGCAATTTTTATTCAATTGGTGCAGGGGTGCAACTCCACAGATTCCTCTGACTGACAGATCCTGGATCTATCTTAAACCTTTGTTTTTCACTGTCCCATAAATTATTGATATTCCAGACTATTCCAGCTGTATGTACAACTACTGTGTCACATCTACTTTTATGTCCTTTCCCATTTCTCCATAATGGCAGCCTTGTTTTCTAGCTTCATTAGAATTCATTACACAGAGAAGAGATCAAGCCCTTTAAGATGGTCTTTTCTCTCTTTTGAGTTTCTGTCCTTCTTGCATAAGGCTAGGTATTACAAATTGGAAATATAGTCCAAACATGGTTTATTAATAAGTCCCATGAGTGCTTTGATGCATCATTACAGAACAATTTGCCAACAACTGAATGTTCTTTTTTTCCCCTTGAGTGCTGAATTTCATAAATTTACAAAAAATTCTTGACTGTTTTTCATGAATATAAGCAAGGAAGTAGGGGACCTACCAGTTCAATGTAGTAAATTTCACCACAGGAGCTGAAACACCTGCTACAGATGCCATATTTTACCACTGTAAGAAATAAAAAAGGAGAAAAGTCTGATGTTTGCCTACAGCACTGCTGACCTGTACCAACCTCAGTCCAACACTCTCAGTGCAGGGCAGTCCGCAGCAGCCACTGTAATGGAAGCTGTTCTGTTCTCATTCTGTTCTTACCAGCTTGATTTTAAGAAAAGGAAGCTGAGAAGGTGTGTTTAAAGCAGTGACATCATACTATAAAAGGCAAGGTTAAAGCATTAGCAGACTGTAATGAACAACTGTGCAACAAGACAGTCTGCAGTGTCTCTCGGCAGTACTTTCTAAGACACTGTTGAGCAAATGCTAACACTGCTGAACAAATAAAACTGACATCTGAAACATAAGCAGAGATATGAGGGTGTTCCCTTTGCTGAGAAAACAGTTGTAACTCTTTAAGAAATAGTTACTGCTCACACAGAAATATCTAGCAATAGTCACAGAGGTTGGAGGAATCATTGCAAATCATTTTGAACTTTATTGAAAGATCAAGCCAGGAGAACAGTGGTTCAGTGCCATGTGAGGTTGATCACATATTCCGAAAGCTGTCAAGCACCAAATAAGCAAGGCACACCACAAATTAAGAATAAAATAGAGAGTTTTTATACCAGTATGCAACTAACTTGGTAAAAACATCTAAAGAAGGCAAAAACCTTCTGTTTACTCTGCCACTAATTAGATAAAATACTTTGTACAAGCAACAAAGCTCTATCTCCTGTAATTGATTAACAGACATTCAATTACACATAATCTTAACTCCATAATCCTAATTTGACTCCTGAAATCTGAAAAATAACGGATACTTTCAAGTCAAAGATCTTAAGGACTGTATTTTTATTATATTAATGTTATGATACATGTGATCAATGCATTTTAAACTGCCTATCCATCTCTGTTGCTGTCTTTTGTCCCTGAGGAAAAGTCATGCAGTGGTTGCATGGTGAATATTGCTAACACAATGTATCTGAGTTTGAGATGGGTCGTGTTGCAGTAGAGGTATGTGCAGGCCTGACAGCAACATAAGACACCATAAACAGTAAAAAGGCTTCTTGCCAAAAATATAATGAAATAAAAGGCCAGCATAAAATGTAGGGAACAAAATTTTTGTTAGAAACTGAATGAATTTATATAGAAACCCTTAAGAAACAAAGACAGTGACAGGGACAATAAAGTGTCCTGTCTGGGAGGGTGTTTTTTACCATAGTATTTAATGAACTTTTAACACACCTGGCTACTGCATTAGCTGTCAATCAGCTCAGTCACAGATCCTAAGTGAATTTCCTTCATCTCCTTGGTAAATAGGTTACTGTAATTTTGAATATGGTGCCATTTATCTACCAAACACAGCTCCTATCAGAGTTCCACAAGTGCCTAGTGATGCTCCCTCATGAGCTTTTCTTCAAGTTACTTGTGAAAATACACAAAATCCTAAGTAGGTCCCGAGGATGAAATGCTGAAAAAATTCACAGTTATCTGTGGAAGACCAACACAATAATACTGTCTGTAGATAGTGTATTTACACACTAGTATTCAGTAGCTCATTATGCTCGTCTTGTGTGGAAATAGCAGTACACACAGAGGAATTTGACACCACATTAAGTAACTGCTAGTAATAGTGAAGTCACCATTATGGTTGATGAAAATCAATGAATGAGAACAATCTGTGTGTGTCCCAGACAGGATGAGAGAAAGCACAATGAAAACAGAAGGCATGCAACAGACTGAAAACACAATGCTGACAAAAATTACATAGGTTTCTTGTCACCTTTTCATTAAGTTACTCTCTAAAAAGCCAACAGTACCTGTATAACCAAGAATTTGAAATTCACTAGCCATTTTTTTAGTGCAGGAATGAAAATGAATGGTCTTTCCAAAAATCCACCTGGCTTTTTAGAATAGAATAGAATCCATCTGGCTAATTTAGAGAGATCTAAATTATCTCCAGATGAGAACCAGGGAAAGTAAAATATAAAACACAGAAATATAATCATTGTAAAACAGTGAACATATATGGATGTAAGATAGACAACACCAGGGACTCTTGAAAGATACAGGCAACACTGAGGGACTGACCCCCAACGAGGGTCATTGAGGTTCCAGAAAAGGTGTTCAAGTATTTGTCCAAACTGGGAAAAAAAATGTATCCTCTGGTGGCAGAGAAGAAGATATAAGCATTAAAGAGCAGTGATACTAGGTCATAAAAACTATGTCTGCACCACTCTGAGGGAGGAGACACAAGAGCAAGGGGAAGATGGGTGTGCTCCCAGATGTGCCGTGTGTTTACATGGCTGCCATGTGGACAACCTGTACACTGTCTGAAGGAAGGTCATGCAAGCAGTTAGGCCTGGGTGTAAAGGATACTTAAGATGCTTTCAGCTCCATTTGAGACTATAGCTCTGGATTTGTTGCCTGAACAGATAACGCGGTCCTTACAGAAGTTTCAGGATGCTCCCCAGTATGCAGCAATTTCATTGAACTGAATTAAGCCGAGTTGGCTTAGTACAGTTTAAAGAGACATGTTAGAATTTACACTAATGGATAATCAAAAATCACAGCTTGTTACCAGAACTGCTTTGGAAATGTAATACATGTCCAACAAGACGTAGATCCTTACTGACAACCAGCCACGAAGACTTTATGGATGATATTTCTACAACCACAAAACAAGTCCTGTTTGAATTTGGACATGGGACACCACTTGAGAAAACAAACTGAATGTTAGAATTTTTTGTTCTTTCAGCAGCTGGACAATGCAATCCAGGATAGTTTTGTGAAGCCAGAACACAGACAAGGGTTTATTTAACTGTGAAAATTAAAACAGGACAGGCTTTTTAAGCTTTGGCTTGACATTTTAATTCAGCACTCTGTATGTGCTATTTTATTTTGACTTAGAGATGATTTTGTGCGTTGAAAAGGGTTTCATGTGTCATCACAAATCTTTGTTGATGACAAAATATTTCAAAGAATAAGACTACTGTTGGGATCCAAACCAGCTTATGAAACCACACTGACAAACAGATGTACATATGTCAAAGATTTATATTAGGAACAGTGGTTTAGGAAGCTTTCTTCTCAGCCAGGCTCAGTGCAAAAGTATATTGCAGAAAAAGGAAACCCATCTCCAGAAGGAAAGATGCATCCAGTTCAGAGACATTACTCATCCTGAGGATCCACTGGAGTCCTGTATAAATGCAACAGCTACTGCTTGGATTTCCTCAAGAGCTGTTTTTGATGTCCATACTGGCTGGACCTGACATAGGAAATTGATTTTTGGCAAGACACTTGTTTTAACCACAGCTATTCACCCAAGCCAAGCCAAATGTTAATTTTTCCAATCCAACAAATCATTTTTTAATTTTGAAATAACAGAAGGAAAATTCATCTTACGAAACTGACAGAGGTGAGGAGAAATATTGACTCTTGATTTCCTCATTTGTTTAGACCACACAAATACAAATGTATTATACAGCTGTTTAATCATGGCTCTGTATTTCATATTTCAGTTTTAACATAATCCTTTCATAAAATTATATCTAATTAAATCTATTAATTTCATCCAAAATAGAAATTGTAGATTTTAATGGATAGATCACTGTTAGCAGCCCACAAATCATGCTAGTTTTGTGCCCTCAGTAAAGATGTTGACCATCAAGAGAAAAGAGACAAAGTGGGTAGAGACAGAGGACAACGCCATTCAGGTCCTATCTGTAGCTAAAATTCTGAGGAGAGTATGCCGTTAATTTTTATCCCCAGAAGTAACAGAAATGTGCTTATGCAAGTCATCCCACAAGTGCTATCCTTCTCTCAAGAGGACTGCATAATTTAATATTGATGTTTTTACCATTTAATGATATAATAAATATTTTTTTTTTTGCTTCTTATAAATTATCCCTATAAAAAATCCTGAATAAGTAAAAAGGGGTGAAATTAAAAGCACTTTGCACCACTCCCTGAGTAGCACTTTGACACGGTGACTTCTAAAATCTGATTTCTTAGACTGAATGAGGCTATGGACTGCTTTTTAGGACTTCATGGAAGATGACTATAAAAAATTCAGACAGAGGATGTGTTCAGTGATGTCAGGGAAGGTTTCTCAACACTTTTTCTTTGTTTTTCACTGCTCCCCTGACTTGCCATGGAAACTTCCTTCACCCTTTTAAGAAAGATTTTGAGAGGTTTGTAAAGGTCTTCAAATTTACCACTGCCACCCAGAAGGCTTTTTCTCAAGAATTAATTGATATTTTTGAAGCTTTAAAATTTTCCTGTGGATCAAGTAAAATGTTCTTGTAAACTTCTTCAGTGAAGATCTGATTGCAGGAAAGCAAGCTGCCACAAGAGCATCTACTTTCTGGCTTGTTTGTTTGTTCATTGGTTTTGGGGTTTTTTCCCTTTGCTCCATGCGGTCTTCCTCCAGATTTGGGTATCAGCAGTTTTACACTAGATGACAGAATTATCTCTGCTTCCAGGTCCAGAACATCCCATTAAAGGGAGCAATGACAAATCAGTGGGCTTCATCTTGAACAGGTCAGGGACTTTTCTGGGTCTTGAAATATAGAGCAATTGGAATATTAGAAAACAGCAGTTCTTTGCTTCCAAAAATAAAGTGGTTTGATTTTATAGGCAGAACAAAAATAGCTGCAAAACAAAACCAGTCACGTAAGCGATTCTCCATGCACACTAAACCATTTGGATCTCCATGTGTGATCCCCTGGATTGCAAGGTTCAGACAGTGACAGGAAAGTTCCTCCTGCCTGTAGGGACCAACATGTTGGTGGCAACACTGAATGAAGAGGAAGCCAAACAGCCTTGGCCTCTGATTAAGTGCTGTGGCTTGCCAAACTCACAGAGTGACTGAAGGTGCTCAAAACAAACTTACACACAGAATGAAGGATAGTTAACCACTTGCTTTGTTTCTAGATGAGTCTGGAGAAGCGTGCTTATTGCCAGCTTACTTGTATACTAGAAGAACACCTTTGAAAGCAGGTAGCTGGAAGATTTCTTGGTTCTGACATCCCTTGCTGGTTTATGCAAAAGTCATACACTATTTATAGAATATTAGTGGCTGACAGCTTTGTACAAGAAAATTATATCAGCAGGTTGAATGAGTGTTTGTACGTAAGGAACTAATAGCTTTGCCACTGTTTTTCTGCAAAGCTAGAATGCTTACATGCTTTGGAGTCAAGAGTTTGGGTTGTCTGGTGCAGGGCCAGTAGTTGGACTTGATGATCCTGTGGGTCCCTTCCAATGAGGATATTCTATGATTCTATGGTTCTATATCATAAAAGATCAGTAACAGGAAGCTCAGATGTCTCCTTGTATAGAAAAGTACTTGTTTCAAGAATGGACTTTTTTTCCTGACCTTCTCTGTAAATCCACAAGCTACCCAGACAACAGAGCAAAAGTGTTTCTATTTCCTCTTGATTTAAATAACCCTTTTTTATAACAAAAAAAGCACCCAAAATATTTCAGTGCTTACTGATTATTAATAAGACTAAAGTCTCTGTGAAAAAATTTCACTTACAGGTGTCTTCAGGGGGAGAAAACTGATACACTAAATCCTTGAAATCTGTTATCTAGAAACAAGTGGTTAGTCAATGGCAACAAAACCAGTAAAATAAAAGGATTTTTGTTAAATTTAAAGAAATAAATTCTCTGAAGACTGCAGTCCTGTTTGCAACAGTAAAAAAGAAGATGAGTAAACATTCAGTGATGGAAGATGGAATCTTCAATGTATACAGAAAATTCTTGGCTGATACTAGTTAAAATGGTGAAAGGGATTGTGCAAACCAGCATGTGATCCTTCCATGTTTTCAGAGTCAAGACATGAACGATGTTTAGGGAAAATAATTTTTTTTTAAACAGTTCATGGAGTAAGTTTCCATAAAAAAGACGCTACAGGAAAATTACCCAAACTGGTGGTCATCTTGAAATTCTGTTCCAGGTCATTCCCTTTGACTGTAGTGCCTTTCTGGAATTTGCTTGCAATGCATTGTGCCTTCCTTGAAAAAGTGGGGAAATCCAGAGGTGGAGGTAATTATAATGCCAATCTAGGCACACAGTGCTGTTCTCTCTTGCCTTTCAGACGTCAAAAAATGTATGCTGCAAAGCTTGATGTTAATGCTAAGGGATTAGAACACAGACAACCGGGTGATCAGACTCAGCCAACATGGGTGTATGAAAGGCAGGTCCTGCTTGACCAACCTGATCCCTTTTTATGACAAAGTGACCCACTTAGTGAATGAGAAGAAGACTGTGGACATTTTTATCTGGGCTTCAGTAAAGTCTTTGACACCATTTCCCAAAGCATTCTCCTGGAGAAGCTGGCAGCCCATGTCTTGGATGAGTGCACTTGTTCACTGAGTGAAAAACTGGCTCAATGGACAGGCCAGAGAGAGGTGGGGAATGGAATTGCATCCAGCTGGTTGCCATGGTTCCCCAGGGCTCAGTATCGGGGACAGCCCTGTTTAATATCCTTATCAATGATCCAAGGGCATCCTCAGTCTGTTTGCAGATGAGTTTTCACATGCTTGCATCCAAGTTGGATGGGAGTGTTGCTGCTGGAGGGCAGGAAGGCTCTACAGAGGGGTCTGGATGGATCAATGGACCAAGGTCAGTTGCATGAGGTTGACAAGGCCAAGTGACAGTTCCAGCCCCTGGGTCACAACAACCCCCTGCAGTGCTACAGGCTTGAGGCAGAGTTCCTGGAAAGCTGCCGAGCAGAATAGAAGGTGGGAGTGCTGGTTGACGGCGAGCTGAACAAGAGCCAGTGTCTGTCCAAGTGGCCAAGAGGGCTGATGGCATCCTGGCTGTAATCAGCAACAGTGTGGCCAGCAGGGCCAGGGCAGTGATCCTCTCCCTGTACTCAGCTTTGGTGAAGCCACATCTCAAATACTGCGTGCAGTTTGGGGTCCCTCACTACGTGACAGACATGGAGGCACTGGGCTGTGTCCAGAAGCTGGTGAAGGGTCAGGAACACAAGCCCTGTGGGAGCAACTGAGGTAACTAGGGTTGCTTAGCATGGAGAAAAGGAGGCTCAGGAGAGACATTTTCTACCAGAAAGGAGGTTGTAGCACGGGGCTCAGTCTCTTTTCCCAAGCAACAAATGCTAAAACAAGAGGAAATGGCCTCAAGTTGCATCAGATAAGATTTAGATTGGATATTAGGAAACATTTCTTCACTTAAAGGGTTAGCAGGCATTGAAACAGGCTGTCCAGGGAAGAGGTTGAGTCACCATTCCTGAAGGTATTTAAAAGCAGTGTAGACGTGACTTTAGTGGTGGACTTGGCAGTGCTAAGTCAATGGCTGAACTCAACGGACTTAAAGGTATTTTCCAAACTAAATGATCCTATGACTTCTGTCTCAGATCACAGCTTGGATTGGTTGGAGGACTCAACAACCAGCTGTCAGTTTGTCTATTGTCCTGGGCTGGATGCAACAAGTCCACTGCCCCAATCCCAATCCAATATTCGTAGAAAATATGGCACACAGGATTTGCTATGTACCACACAGCAGCATACATTCAATGTAGACAACACAGTCTGCACAAAAGGTTTAGTGTATTCTGCAGTAGTCTGAGTCTATGCGCTTCTTCATCCACCCTTACTCTGCTCCTAAGTTAATAGACGTGATTTGTCACCCCATGTGTTTAATCAGGCTTTGCTGCAGAATACCGGGATGGTAAAAGTGTACATGGGTTCCAAAGTCAGCTCATGGAAGAAAAATCTGTCAGGGTCCATTACATTTAAAAAATAAACTTTCACTTAGGAACTTATTGAAACTCAAATAACTGGCTGTGGAGAGAGAGTTTTCTGATGAAAATCACCCTGTTCTTGCTCTTTAAATACACTCTTACAGACATTTGCTTTTAGCGACTGAGACAGAACTGGATTGAATCGACCCTAGGACTCAATATAATTTTTTTCCTAATTAATTGTCTTCTTAATTAAAAATAAACTTAATTTTTTATATATTTAAAAGGCAAGACAGTGGATGGAATATGTTATCCTATTCCTAAACACTTTATTCTTCCTGAATTTACCTTTAAAAGGGTATCATGAATAGAAATGAGCATTGTGGCTGTTTGGAAAGAGCAGACAACATCATCTTGGCCAGATAAAATGATTCAGCATAGCGAGAATGGGGAGAGGAACCAAAAGAAGAATAATTTTTTTTTTTAATTATTACATAGCATGCTCTACTCCAGTTTTGCTGATCACAATAACATCATAGAGACACAACAGATGGGTCACAAAGCCTAAGCACTTGCTAATCTTAGTCTCTGCTGAAAGGCAAAGTTCTCCTAAGAAAGGTCTTTCTAATCATATTTCCTTCCACTTCAGGCATGATCTCTGTTTCTGCCTGAAACCGCCCAAGCACTGACATCTTGTTCATCTAAAGAACACGGAGAGGGAAATGGATGCCAGGGCAGTATTTCATTAGGCTGCCTTAAGAATGCCTCCCACATTTTGACATTTCATGTAACAAATGTAGCAGGTGACATTTTGACCTACAAACTGTAACTCTTGTCACTCACTCCTAACTATCTGAGTTGTGATACCAAACTTTGAGGTGGCTGAAAGCAGTTGAGATTAACTGCACCCTAAACAAGGTTTATGTTAATTTATCTACATCTCAAATGCTACACATAGCTAATTACAAAGACACTTTGTACACATACACATAAAGGTATGTATCTTGAATAAGAGATAATTTTAAGGTAAAGAATGGCAGAACATGCCCCCTTCAATCTTTCTATCACCCTTAAACCACAGTGATTTACTACATAAAATCATGTAAAGGATTAGCCCTATGTATCTTGGCTATGACCTTATTCTGCTCACTTTTGTTGGATTCATTCCAGATAGATGGAAAATATATTTTTTTCTTTTACTGTAGTATAAAACCAAAAAGTAAGTTATTTACATATTCTTGAAGTGAAACATCTCTTTGAATAGTTCTGTATTTCTTCACTGGAAATCATCCGCCATTACCACAAGTGACTACTTCTAATTGCAGGGAATGACAGCCATCATCTATCTTCACCTACATCTTAGTTTGGCACCAGATGAATCTTAACTTGTTAAATCTTTCAGGTGTTTTTGATAAAAACAATCTGTTGTTTCACTAAAAGCATCATAAGCTATGTTTGGACCTGACTTCCAATGTTTTTACTTACACCAAGGATGCAGGCTTTGTTCCACAGTACAGTACAACAAATATATCTGTTCCAAACTAATAAATTATCCATCCAGGTCCTTCCCTTTCTGTTATTATATAAATTTAATAATAAAAAGAGATTTTCAAACACAAATAACAGTCTTTTGAGACTACATAAATCTCTGCAACATTTGCTTTGTAAGTCCAGTCTCTACTCAGGATGAGTCCTTCACAGGATACTACTGTGAAGCTTTTATTTTTGAAGTTGTTTGAGAAACCCTACCTGTATCCTCCCTACTGCCTTCTGTAATGCTCTTTTAGATAAGCAAGCTGAGCACTTAATTCATCTTTCCATTATATAATGAATAACAACCTTGAATATAATGGTTATACCTTCAAAGGTCTGTTAGTTGGTCTCTTTGTTCCTTTCTGCTCATCTGGAATGCAAGACCCTGATTTTCTTACCATAAAGGGATGTCACTGGTTTTTTTAAAAGCACCTGTTTCACTCACAGAAGTGTTCAGCATTTGGAGAAGTGATTATCAGCATCTGCTTGGGGAGGGAGGTTTATCCACATTCTACTACAATTCTCGGAATCTGATGAACTCACTGAACCTTGGTGATCCCCCAAGTACAGCAATAAACATATCTGCTGTATCCATGCCCCACCAGTTCCTCACAGACCTGGAGTCACTTGTCTTTCTTACTCTTTCATTTTTTGCCAATGGCAGCCAAATAGTGCAGCCCTTATTTTATATTGGGTCTGTGTGTTAAGTGCCCACAGAAGCAGAATGCACAGCAGTAAGATCAGGATCAAGATCGCATTCTAGAAGAACCATGTCTATTACATCACTGTCAAAACCATGTCATGTGACATACCTCAGATCCAGAATTAAACCAGTTGTGATGGATATGGTCACTTGTCATTTTATCAATTTAAAATTTAGGTGCTTTACAGGTCCACCAATTTAAATAGCTGGAGAATTGAATATTATACCCAGATACACAGTATTCTATGAGGGGGAACAAAGCACAGACAAAGGGATGCTCTCTCTTGCAAGAGAAAAAGCATCCATCCCAACATGGCCTGCACTTGGAGCCCGAGTGCTGGTGAGGTAAGTTGTGGCAGCTGTCCTGCCTGGTGTTCAGGAGGCTGCCTCAGTGCCTTCCATAGAAAATTTGTTCCCTCGAGAAAATAAAGAATAATTTCACCAACAACTGAACTGCTGTGACTGCAGTCTGCATGCATTGTGTGCCCTTCACAGCCTTCCCTCAATATTGTTAATGAGGTGATGCCAGAGTGCCGGAGTTTTCTTTGACTCTGGATAACTCTGGGCAGTGATTTTCCTCCTCCTGCCCACAAAGCTGTCTCACCGGCTGTGTGCCCCGGGCTGAGAGCCCCCCACTGCCTTCACCAGCGGTTCCTAGGGCAGCCACACTCCTCCGTCTGCTCTGCTGCAGCCCAGCCAAAGCGAGCGTGCTGGAGCGTTCAAGTATAATGAAGTGCTGTAGTGGTGTTATCTCTCCCCATCTCTTCCGTCTTGCTCTGGTGGGCTTCCCTCTCAGAGTGAAACACAAGGAGGAGACTAACACAGTGTTTCCTCTTGCCTGATGTTTGCTTGTTATTCCAGCTAATTTGCTCCAAGGGAAGAAATGAACTGTGCTTGAAACAGCACCGTTAATTCTGATCCTTTTAGACTAATTGCATATCTCCTGGCACCATTAAAAAGATAAAAATTAATGAAAAAATACTTTTTCTCTCTCTCTCTTTTTTTTTTTTTTTTAATTAGAGGAAACTCCCATCTCCCCCTCTTCAATCCCCTTCCTCCCCCCGGCTGATTGACAAAGTGAGCAGAATCCGTGTTCTCACACCAGCGGGTATCTATTACATGAGAACTTTCTTCTGGCGCCAGGAGGTATTTAGAGAGTTTGCCTGGCTATTCCACAGGGGAAACCCTGCTGAAAGTTGGGGATACCTGAGCAAAATACACTGCTGGCCAAACTCCGGGCAAAGCAGCGATCACACTCGATAACGTCTCGTTATCTCTATTGCACTAGAAATGCCGGCGAGAAGAAGCAACTAACAGGGAGCAGTTTCTTTCCTCAGGGAAGATGTGCTCGTCTCTTGCTGCTGGGCAGGATCCCCTCTGGGTGAATTAGCGGCTAGAAGGACAAACGTGGGGGCTTTTGTTAGTTTGTTTGTTTGGTGGGGAGGTTTTTGGTTGATTGGTTGGTTGGTTGGTTGGTTGGGTTGGGGTTTTTGACGGTGGAAGTGTTGTTTCTTTCTCCTTTTGTTTTTAGTTTTAAAAGCATCTCCCCGCTTATGCGCAGTGCTGCTGAGTGAGAGGCGCGAACCCTCACCACAACCCAGGCGGTAAAACCATCCCCGCCGCTGTCGGCGCAGGACACCAGTGACTCGCTTCACTCCCGTCGCCCAGCAACCCCCTCCGCCTGGTTTTCCCCCTGGTGCCGAGGGTTTCCTCTGCCGCGCCGGCGATCGCCCAAGCACAGACTGCCCCGACGTCAGGGAGAGCGCTGCCCGCCCCGCCGGCTCTCGGGAAGAGAAACGGGACAGCCCCGGCCCTCGGCGAGCGAGGAGAGGGGCGGAGAGGAGGGGTTTAACCTCGGTTTGTAGTCCCTTCACCAAGAGAATCGTCGAGCATGTCCCTTGATGGCAAGGCTTGCTCTGGCTAGGCGAGATAAATTCTAGTAAATACTTTTTTTGTTTTCCTTCCAGGGGTTCATTTATCGTCTCCTGTTTGCTTTATTTGACATGGCTTGACCCACAGAGTAGTTTTTAATTTTGTTGTATGGTGGAAAGCCACTTTTTAGGGAAGTCCGTCCCGCTCCCAAGACACACACACGCTCATTTCCAGTAACTGCTCGGTTCCTGCCTTCTTCCGTGATGATTTCGGGATCTCCTGGGCAAGCTCACACAGAGTATCCCCAGAGAGAGGCGGCTGCCAGGGTTCCAGGGCATTGGCACCAGGATGCTGTCACCTTAGGAAACGACAAATAAGAGGGAATCCTTTAATCGTGCCTCGAGCAGTGCTAGACCTGTGGCTAAGGACAGGGTACCCGGGGCATTGGCTGTAGCAAACAGCGTTCCAGGTACAGGCGTTTTAAGTGGAGGCAAGATTTCTGGGGGAATAAGGGACAATCTCACACTTCTCCCTCCATTCGGTGTCTTTACCGGGAAATCTGAGCCAAGCAGAGTCGTCTTTGCTCTAAGTGGCATTAAGCAAAGTTTATAATTTATCCACCTGCTTTTCCTACTAGACCAGCCATCTCAAGCATCCGTCACTTCGTGGCAGAAGCCTTGCACGCCCTTCACACAGACTGGATGTGTGTTGTAGGCGCTAGTGAAGAGATGAAGACGAACACGTTTGTCAGACGCTGTCCTCCTCTTCTCCAGATATCCCGCCTTTCTCATCACCGCGGGAAAAATGAATAAAAAGGCCCTGTTACATTTAGGTCTTTCTGAGAAAGGGTAGCGCACTTCAGGTCGGGGCGAACTCGGTAACGCTGCTGAGTTCGAGGAAAGGAAAAATGCCAAAGAAAAGCCGTATTTAAAGTACTTTATCGAGAACACATCATCTCCCTCCTCCACCCTGCCTTGTCTCTGCCAACACCCCAGGGGATGAGGGTGAAAGACAGGGGGCTTTTAGCAGTTCGACCTCCCATTCTCGGAGATAACCCGCGTTTTACGGACTTGGCCTCCGGTCATTTTTTTCTCTTTTGTTTTTTTGCTATAATTTATTCTCAAATTTAAGGAAGAAAATGAGAGGATTATACCCCCTATGACTCATCCCAGGCACCCGCCGGGTTGTTAGGGCCGCGCTTTTGCCGCGGGGGCGGCGGCTCCCGGGCACAGACGCCTCCCGGCCTGTCCGGGGATGTTCTCTGTCCTCGCCGGTCCTCAGCTGCGGCACGAAACACCCTCATTTGCTGCAAAAAAGTCAAGGAGAGATCTGGTTTTCGTGATCTCCTTTTTGCTTGAGTAGGTTGGTTGCATTTATTTACCGAAATGCCTCATGGAAAAGTGTGAGAAAAAAAGCCCACTCCGCCCCAGTGAGCCTCCTCTGTTCAGGGATCTCCCCTCAGTGGAGAAAAGCTGATTTTTGTATCCTCACCGCCAGCAACGGTGGCAGAGGCAAAGCTTCCTGGGGGAGGGAATCTCTGCAGCTTCTTCCCATGTAAGAGCTGTTCTAGCTGCTTCTCCAATCCCTTTAGACACACACACGCAAGACGTTGCAAACCAAGGCTGCCCCTGCACCTTGCCCAGTGTGCAGGGATAGACCGTGAAACAGGGAAGGATGCTGGCCTCGGAGTTTGGGCACAGCTCGTGGTCTTTTAACAGAGAAAAGGGAAAGGGACTGCACCTGATAACGGTAAAGCGTAAAATGCTGCCTTGATATACCAGGGGCTTTCCCTACTCAGCTCACAGACAGCATAAAGGATCAAAGTCCTGACAAATGGAAGCATGATGTAATGCCCTGGCCCCATCAAAGACTTTATCCTGAAAATGATATCTTCGTTAGGGTCGCAGAAATTAGCGGTTTGATAGATGTGAGAGGAGTCAGATCTGCTCGGTTACATTGGGTGTAAATCCGAAGTAAACCCTGACTTTCACTTCAGATTTCCTCCACTTCATTTCCCACTTCCTTTACTAACCAAGAAGTAGGCAAAGACTATCTGAGAATTTGGCTCCTCTTCCCGCCCCCAATCCTTTCATTAAATGAGTCAAGGTGTCCATTATATGTCGCCTTTAATCTGCTGAGGCAGAGGTAGGAAGGAAAGGTGAGATTTGCCATTGTGGCTTTTAAGACTGGGTACCATTTTCTTCTTTACTTAAAGAAATTCAGCACTTTCTTCCATTAATCTTTAGCAGGGAAAGCGTTCAGCCCGCACCTGTATAAACAACCCAGATGGGGGGAAAAAGTAAACCTATATCTCGTCCCCTGCAGTATCTTTACGTATATATATATACGGATAATGCAGTCTAACAGGGGAGGAAGAGCAACCCCCAAGTCCAGCGTGCTGCCCTTTCACTGTGCAGCCTATGGGATCCAGCCTGAGCATCGATCGTAGTGTCAAACCAAGTTCAAGAGATCCAGTTGCAAGATCAGCTGCCTGTATAGGTGGTTCAAGAAATGTCAAGTTTCACTTGGAAAGGCTGCCGTTAAACCCGGCTCTGATGTGGTTCTAGCCCCAGCGGGTGAAGTCAGGGTTTGCACAGCGTTAAGTGGCCTCAGTGAGCCCGCAGGGCTGGCGGGGAGGGGAGCAAAACTCTGGGCCCAAAGGCGGCCGGCAGTGCCAGGAAAGTTGCGTGGCAGCAGCCGGGAAGGTTCCGCTCTGTCGGGAGGGAAATGGAAGGGAAAAACCGTGAGCAGAAATTGCGGGACAAGATCTTTCCACCTGTTGTAGTCATTAGGTTTTTTTCTGAGAGCTGCATTTTTATTCTGGTTAATCGTATCCAAGTTGTGAAAGCCGGCAAGGAACCAAACACTACTTCTTTATGTGTGAAAAACTGAGGTTTTGGGGGATGTGCGAGGGATACAAGCTGATGGTTGATTTTTTTTAAATAATTTTTTAAATTATTTATACCTCTGTTGAATTTGTATGTCATCATTTCCGATGGATGCGGGGTCCTCCACTCACCCGTGGACTCTATAATAATAGTTGTACTACGGAATCTGTTTTGAAAGGCTGCAAACAGGTCGAAAATATGTCTCGTTTAATTTGCTTTGTCACAGAGAAGTGTACAGAGAAGTGTAAATGGGTTTTTATTAATTGCTCTGAGGAGGGAGAAACCCTCGGACAAATATTCACTCGCTGGATCTTCACCCCAAAGTAAGGACACTATCAAACCACAGTACGCACGTTCCAAGCGGCTTTTTGCGTTGCTCCCCACACACCGCACACCCAGCCCCGGGTGCCGCGTCTCCTGCTGCCTCCGCCCGCCCCGGCGGGGGCACGGGGACCGCACAGCCGCTTACCGAAGCTGGGCAGGCAAGGGAAGAGCCCAGCGGGTTGGGGCCCCGTCCTGCCGCACCACTCGGCATGCCCTCGAAGGAAAGGCAAGAAAAAGAGCGGCTGTAGGTGGGCTGGGAGCAGAATCCCGGGTCGCGCTTAGCCTTTAAAGAGAGCGAGCGGTGCGCTCCTCCCCGCGAAAACACTGGCGGGACCAGCCCTGGAGGTA